>JARYHS010015511.1:0-27128 GCA_031002005.1 Vandiemenella viatica
ACCTAAAATGGTCGGCGCGACCGCCGACTTGACATAAAATTGTCTCTCGTGCGCCCTCCATCCCATAGGGCGCCGATGACCGTAAGAATTATTTTTTGAAGCCACTGCGATTGCTCTTCAGCATTGGTGCACGGCAGTACACCCTACTTTACAGAAATCCTAGAACAATTTTTTTAACGTAATTACAGAATCTTATACAACTTTCTTAGACTTTTTTTTCTCGTTATAACATCAACAGCATGTTAAAATTTTATGACGGTATGAACTTATTTCAGATTTTAATAAACATGGTTATTTCGTCTCGAGGCGAGTAATAATAGATACATACGCTTTCAAATGTCGAACAGAATTATTAATATAAAGCGTCTTACGGATATTGGAATGATTGTATTAATGACCTCCTTTATAGTGCATGGTGTCATATTAACTTCATAGTCACGTGATTCACATATTTTTCCACAGTTTAATGGTCTTGCGCTTAGTATATTTTGGAGCTTTCAGTAACTTCAATGGCATGCATGTATTAACAGCATGGGTAAAAGTTATAGGAGAACAATACAATGCAAGTCCGTTGTGTCATTAGAATGCGAAACGATTGCTTGAAGATGAGGTTCATACGCAACCAGTTTATGTAGTAATGCAACGTCAGAATGTGTTAATAATTTAAAGGTACCCGTACACTGACGCAGAGTTAAGTAATGAATGCAGACAGTCACTCCAATATGCTAAGAATTGGTGACGCCGCAAGTTAAACTACTCTTCAGTCATACGTCAGGGCCATTTCGACATATGTTTTGGGAAAAAGAATCTAAAAATTTGCCTCACTTTTACGTCTGCGTTCTATAATTTACATATACTTATTCTATGAGTTTGTAACCCCACGAAAATAATGTTCCAAATCGCACAACAGTTAGGTGTGTTTCTGTATGTACCCTTCCTGGATACTGTTCTTATGGTCTCTGCCTGGACAAGTAGTTGATACCCAAAATCCAATGTTCAACCTAACACACACTGATCCATCGTTTTAGCTTTAGGATCAAATAAGTAAGTAAAGTACGTATATGTGAGTAACACTCACTCATACATAAAATCTCGCAAATGTCACTTCGAAAGTAATTAAAACATCTTTACAGAAACAAACATTTGAAGACTTCCTGAGCTTTTAAATATCAAATTTTTCATGACTCCTTTTGTGTACAGAAAATCAAAAGTAAAATGATCACCTTTTGATCTACTGAATACTGTATTCTTGTACTAAATTCAATAAGAACATCATTACAGGCAACGTAGACAAAAAGATTGCCCAAACTGAGCTCTGACTGTCTGGTAATCAAACGTATAGAGAGAGGTCATCCCTCTGCTTTTTAGTTTCTGCGAGTTGTTTAGTAAACAGAAATGATAAAATTAAAAATAATAATAATCTTATGGATTTCAGGAAGTTCTCAAGTTTTTTGTTCTTTGAAGACTTTTTAGTTAATTTTGAAATGACATTTGCCAGGCATTGTGTGTGTGCGCAATTTATACAGTAATGACGAACGAGTAGTTATGTAATTCCACAATAAGGCCCCAGTTATCAATTATTTTTTCAGATCAGTTTGAAGCGGTCCTCTTTCGGCAGAACTTCATATTTCATAATAAACTATTACTATTGCACATGGTTCAGTGTGAAATTACATAATGACTTGACAATACGGGTGACGTAGTGAATGGATGTTTTACGAAGTGTGCTCCCGCATCTTCGTAACAACGAACAGTGGGGGTACTGAAGCGGTCCTCTTTCCGGAACTTCATGTTTATTAGTAAAACATGATTAAACCCCACACAGACAATTTTATTTCGCACTGCATACTGGACGCTGTTAGGGGCGGTCTTTGTGTTAGGTATGCGTCTGTGAGGAAGCCCCAAGGTCACTCTACCCTTCTGGACGCGTGCAGGTGTGCATGGAACAAAGAGAAGAGTCTAACGGGACCTGACTGACAGCGAGACCGGCGAGTGAGGTGGCGAAAGAGCATTTGGGTGGGGGGGAGGGGGGAGCCCCTGGTAGAGAGCGGCTGTATGAACGCGCGAAAGAAAGAGTTAATGATAATGCACTAGTAATTGATTATAAGCTGAGACAAGTATTGTTGTTTGTTTCCATGTGAAACCCTCGTTGTGAACATACGGTTGGAGCTAGACCACTGAGACGCCATTCGAAAAGGATAACCATTTGCCAATCGAAAGTGTGCTAAAACAAGTATTCGTTTAGTTCTTAACAGTGTTTTGTATGTGTGAAGCACAGAAACTCTTCCAGGGGATCAGACGGCGCCAGCTTCCCACAGTTGACGTCAATCAATCATCTGGTAACTGCATACAACTTTTATCCGCAAGAACAAACTGGGCCAGATTGCGGTGTATTGAACCTGTAATGAATTAAAAGGTACAGTGCCATTAGGCACTAAGTGATCCCACGGTGTGTGTGAATATTGCCGATGCGTCGTGTCAACGAACAGAAACGTGACGGAACTAAAGCGTCCAGATTTACACGCACCTTGGGGGGTGCTGACAACGTCCTTCTCAACGTGGACATAAAGCGGATTTATAACCCCCATAAATAACTGAGACCCGCTTTCTATTTTCGCACGTTTCGGAAAGTTCCCGCCGAAAACTGGCGCAGACTAGCAAAAATAAACCTTAGTGACGTTTCCTAGTAAATGAGTGCTTTATGAGAGTAGGGGAAGACGATCCAGCCAATAGAGAAGCCGCCTCAATTTATTGCCGTGTTGGTGTTTTTTCTTGTCTGTTCTGGGGCCAATGTGACGCTGGTACTTTGGCGCGGATTGCGGTGATTCGCCAAGAGCCGGACCCGACATCGCGTTACGAGAAGTACAGAGTCTTGCTCGGAGGAGAAGGACGGACGACGAGACATTCTGGTGCAGATCTTCATCTAGTACGGCCGAAGTGATTTTCGCGGAGTACGAGTCGGCAGCTGGGAACGCTGCCACCACGCTGTGCCGGTCGAGATAGCTGGACGACCTCATGTGGCGCTGGTCTTACCTGGTCGCTGACCTGGGCTGTGAACAATGGTAAAAGCTACGGCCCGGACGGAAGCTCATGCAATCGTTCCACCCAGTAATGACCCTGAGATTTTGCAATGACCCTGAGATTTTGCTCTAACTGTTTGACATGATATGTAATTGTTAACCTCAGAATAAAAACAAACTTCGTGTTTGCCTAATTTCACAATAATAAATTGTACACCCAATTTTCAGTTTTCCTATTCATTACAATAATATTTCATGTGATTAGCTGAAGATTAAGTATGATTTTTGATATTCCAAATTGATAATTTTGCTAATGATAAAACAGTATGACCCAAAAGTAAACGTCCCCAAGGTAGACGTTACAAACCCGTAAACGAAAACCTTTAAAGACTTGTGCTCTCTGACTTTCATTTGAGCTAGTCGGATTTTGTATATGGCCTGCCAATTCATAGTTCATTTAATCATTTTTATGTATCATGTAGCTGTCGAATTTCCTCTTATGTGTGTTAAATAATCCAAATCACCTTTCCTTGTGTTTTGTTATCAATAAATGTGTCATTATCTCAAAAGTGATATAAAACTTCATTATAATTCAAAAGCAAATAATTATATTCTAAATGTTGATTGCATAGGTAAATTCTGGAAGGACACCTTTCATGGCGCCCAGGCAAGATTAAGCATAGGATAATTTATACAAAATTTTAGAAATAGGGAGCAATATTAACAGGTGGCAATCCCTATTCGCGGGTACTCTACAAGTTTTCAAAACCTCTTTATCATATCTCCCGTTGGACTAAACTTTAGCAGCCATGCAGAAACTAGCAGATGCAAATTGACATCGTTAGTACTAAAGTATTATATTTATTGTCAGTAATAGATAGGTAACATAGATTCTTGCTACGTATTAAATAATAGTTCATTGTAAATGCAGTTAGTGGTGTAATAAACATAAAATTAATAGATAAAATTTTGTATTTATAATCATCCACTTGCGTTTTTCAGAATTATTTTTTTTCAATAACTTTACTACATAAATTATAATATTAACCCAGTGTTTTACATTCATGTAAAGAAAAGAATCTGACATTAATGTAATAACTTCACGACACGCTAGGAATCGACAGTTTATTTGAGGAATATGAAATGCAGTTAGTTACGGAGTTTTCATGACCTAGTTCCTCCCTATGGTTTTATTGCCGAAAATTTAAAGACATCGCCTACGTCTACCCTTAAGTGCTCTCTCATTCGTAATCGGTTGCTCAAAGACTGAAGTGCTTACAAAACCGCTGACTATTAATTTGTGAAAGATTCGTTAAACATCATAAAATTCAATCTGTCAAAAAACTAAAATGTGCTTCTAATGCAAGAATAACCCAATTAGTATAAACATATGGGGGGAACTCTTAGTGACGCAGTTTAATTAGATAAAATCATTGCGAATTTACTATTTATTTTCGTGTTTTATGTTATATAATTCTAGCGGAGCGAAAAATAAAACTAGATCTCAAATATGGTGCACTTCTGAGTAAACACTTCTTATTTTTCGTTCGACTTAAATGTTTACTACTTTTTTATACCAAAAATTACTAGTAAATGCGTCACAGCTTATTGTGTTAGAAATTGGGCCTGCCGCTAAATGTATTGTCATTTCTGATTTTTGAAAATTATATATGTCATTAGGTTTGTATTAGAGTTTCCAGTATGAAACTATCAGGCACGAAACATTGCAAGGTAAAATTCTCACCAAAACTTTCAATTTTTTTGGCGTCAAATGCTGTAATTAGAATCAGGAAGCTATCAAGAAAAGAAAAACACATAACCGCTCCGAGAAATATGTCTTATTATTTCCGTCGAAATGATATCAAGTAACTATAAGTATTCGGTGATGCACAATCAGAGCTCTTAATGACGTATGCTTCCGAGGTCCTAGCCAGACACCATGGTTTACTGCGTCCGTTCTTACCTGCGTAGTCGGATTAGCATCGATTTCTATTGAGTGCAGGTCATAATAAAAGACTCATATCAAAGAAGTGACCAGTGTGTCTGGACAGTATAGCAGATAGGCCAGTAATTTGTTCCAGTATTAGTTTTCTTCCGTTTACCGTAACGTAATGTTGAGTTGCAATATTTTTAATGTTTCTTGCATACCTCAGATCGTACATAGCCCTGACATTTTCAACAGTTAAAGCGCCTCACAAATTCTCTAGAAATCAGAAGGAGTTTTAAGATTTTTTCGAAGACCACTATCAGAAGTCTTTCTCTAAGTACTATCTCACTATGCTATTCCCTTTCATCTCTCTCTGACCTCTGTCCAACGCCAGAATGATGCTATATGATGACGTTGCGTATACATCTGGCGGCAACGAAAGTATATATGCATTGGGAGTCATTCTTGCAAGATACCTTGCAGATCGTTATGACCCGGCGGCTTGGAATGGGCATCTCGGAAACGCCGAAGCTGGTCATCTGTTCGCGTGCTACTGCTCGATAGTGAATTCACATTGATGTTTCGACCACCAAATTCGCCTGATCTCAACCCAGTAAAATACATCTGTTACGCTACCGTAGACCAGCTCTGCGCCCACAAAACACCGGTCCGTAGTTTACATTGTGAATGATCATTTTAACAGACTATAAGAAGCATGTATCTCGTATCTCGCATCCAAGAAGTCTGTATCTTGCATCTTAAATCTTTGTATCTTGTACCACACTTTGATTTGTGTCTTGTACCTGGCATTGATACCTTGAATCATATAACGTGTATTTTGTCTCCAGTACCATACATCTTCGAATTTTGTAACCAATACCTAGCAAAGTAATAAACCAAAAAGAAAAGGGAATTACGTGACCTGTGCTTGACATCTGGTGCCAGATACCTCAGAAGATTTATCAAGACTTGTCGAGTCAAAGTCATGCCGAATCGCTGTTGAAGTGCGTTCCAACATGCTGTTAAGCACAATGTTTTGGCTCATCAGTGCGTCACTAAAGCAGACATGATAACTATGATTCACATCATTAGAGATTCATGAGGATCAGTACTCATGACTCTATGAGGCCCCATTAGTTCATTGAAAATGGCTCAAATATATATATACAATGAAATGCCTCTTCCAGTTTCTTTGTAAATCCAACTGAACGTCTGCAGAGAAATTTTTTTTAGAGTCTTAGTACTTCTTTGTGGCTGAAGTACGATAGTTAGAATTTTGGAGCTTTTATCATTACGATCTAAGGATTTCAGATTATAGGCCTTGGTACTGAGTTGCCTGTTTTACTAAAAATATGCTGAATTTTCTGGTACCCAGTTCGAATATTATGCTCCAGTAGAAACTAGCATTTCAAAAAATGGAAAATTTTTTTTTTTTATTTGTAATTTTGTTGCTAGCCGTTAGGGCTCTTCGACGACGTTAAAGCCGGAATGGGCGGCAATAAGCGGAAAGGAATTTGGCATTTTGAAGGAACCACCCAATCATTCGCTTAGAGTGGTTTCGGAAAACCGTGGAAAAGCGAAATCTGAATGGCCGACCAGGGCTCGATCCCACGTCCTCCCAAATGGCTGTCACGAACACCAACCACTCACGCACCAGGTTCAGTGGAAATGTAGTTAAACATTACTCTAATTCGTAATGCTCAATGCCTGCCCAAAAAAGGTAATAGAAACAACGTGAAAAGTGGTAACGGGAATAAAAGAGAAGGAATATAAAATGGTATGAACTCTCCCTGCAGACATTCAGATGTTTAGTTTAATAAAAATAGAGCAGTAAAACAGGCATTTCATGTTTTGAAGCTCTACTTTGACCTAATTAACAGTTCTATAAGAATTATATTGAACTGAATTTCTCATGAGAGTTTGAAGTGAAAACTAAAATATTATAAACTTCATTTAATCTCAAAATATAATATGGATATTTAAAGAGAACATTTACGACAGTGAAAATTGACTTTTAATTATTCCTTATTCATATTTAATTCATCCATACACGTATCAAACAAAACATGGAATAAATTTGAAATACGAAAAGAATTATAAAATAAACTGTAATGCAATGTTTACGCAATCACTCCAGCTTACAAGGACGTTTATAGAAACAGGCGTTTCAAAGTATTATTGTTTCGGCTTACATTTAAGATAAAAATAATATGCTTGCGCTATGTCGGGGATTTCAGCATACAGAAAATAATGATTCTTCGAGAGTATTTATAGGTTCAATTAATAACGCGATGAGATGACAGAAGGCGGACTTATTACTTGTATTACCACTATCTGCTCCCAACTGACGTTGTTGTTCCGCTCGGAACAAGTAGGTGAGATCCTTATCTGACCCCGGCATCTGAGATCCTTTTTCTGGACTGCAGGCCTACCCTAGGACCAGGCGTGCTATACCACACGGACCGTTTCTATGCCGTTAATGCATATTCTGGATATATCCACAATAAGCATATTAATAGTCGCTGACTTGTTGGTGGTATATCAGCTTGTAAGAACAAACTATGCCTACCATCATTACTAACGACATAATCTAAACTTGCACCAGACTAAATCGTATCCAACTACCATTATGACTGGTTGTGAGATATCAAAACTGCCTCCAGCATCCGAGTCTATCTTGGTCGCTGCTCTACCTTCCCGGTCTCCCCATTGATCCATGTTTTTCAAAATCCTAGTAGCCTATCCCAACCATCTTTAAGAGTATCGGCATTCGATATTGGCCTGTGGTGGCGGTGGAACTGTTTTATTGCGCAACTACGCGAGGCTGGGACCAAGCCTGGCTCTCTCTCCAACTTATCGGAACAAAATTCAGAATATTTAAGTGTATTCGTATCCCATCTCCAATACAGATGCATTTTCTTAACAAAATATATTACAAATAATATTTCGTCTCCCGTCCATGATTTAATAATTACTTAATAATAATTTATTTCTATTTTATTAATTTTGATTTAAGAATTGAAATGAGGATCACCACAAATTGGGCTTACTGCGCCATAATTTGGGTTACACAGACCCTGTGGCCTAGGGATATTCACTAAACATCGATGTATCGCATCCATTCGATGTTTACCATACACTACATCAGATTGATTCGATGTTTTGACAAAAAAAAAATCTATTCCATGCATAGATTTTTTTAATAAAAACATCGAATCAAAAATAATACTAACTCTGGCTAGTAATGACAAAATAATAGCAATAAATGTTTACTAAATTTAATCAAGATTAAATTAAATTGTTTCAATTTAAAGTAACTGTAACCTGTGAGCAATTAATGGGACAAAGCAAAGGTGAAGATGAATGTTTCTTGCGGATGGCTATCCTGTCCATATAAGTGAATGAATAAAATCAATTTCTTAGGTTCATTCCTAAAGTTTGCCGGTGTTTGCTGTGAATCGAAATAAGATATTATTACTCAATATATTGATATAAATCGGGTTGGGGCAACATCTGATTGGCTATTGTCGAGACTTCTGTTGTATCCGAACGTTTAGGCTGTTCAGATAGTCAGCCAACAAAGGAACAGAATTAAAGGAAAACGATTGTTTCTGCAAAGTTTGCCCAAAGTAGTTAAGTAGTTAAAGACTTAAAATTAAATTTTATTATGCAGATTTAGACTTTAGTATTTAATGTCTGGTTTTTATTCTTATGGTCTGGTATCGTAATATTTAGGAGGACGCGGGTTCGAATCCCTGTTCGGGCATCCAGATTTGAGTTTTCCATGGCTTCCCCAAAACACTCCAGGTAAATGCTTCAAAAGGCGTTGGCCGAATTCATTTCCGTTCCTTGTCCCAATCCTTTCCCGCCTTTAATGACTTCGACGTCGACAAGGCGGAGAGACATAAAAAAATTAAACACATCATTACAGCTACAGCACAACACTGTTGGTATAGTGTTACTCTGTGTTCACACGGACCAAAGCGACCGAGTGAGGTGGATAATGGTAACGCTGTGGTCTCGTATTCAGGAGGACGCGTGTTGTAATCCCAGTTTGGCCACCCAGATTTGAATTTTATATGGTTTCTCAAAATCAGTCTAGGCAAAAGGCCAACGCCAAGTTGCTTTCCTATTTGTCGCCCCCAGTACTTCCACGCTTCTGATGATCTCGATGTCTGCGATGAGTAAAGCAATATCTTTTTCCAATAGAAAAGTTAGAATCTCTCAGACTTCTCCAAACTGGTGTCTTCAGCGACTCTTTTCATTCCTACCATAATAACTGATTGATTTCACTACTGATGGAACTGTTAAACCGAAGACAGTTTGTAATCGCCCGTGTTGGGTACTTTAAACAATTTGCTTATTAATCTTTACCTATAGACAACATGACACACTGCACTTTAGGATTATTTTAATATGAATTGAAGTGAATGAAATTTCAACCATCCACAAAGATAACATCGTTTATTCATTAATTGTTACAATAAACTTGGAAAGTGCAAACAAATGGATGAGCCATAAGTTTACCAGGGTGTATGTTTCGGGCAAATGATTGTGAACCTCTGGTGGATGCAACGCAGAATTCCCGCATTCGGCGAGTCTGCGGTGATGGCTGCGGGAGAAGAGTGCTCTTCGAGCTCCAGGCTTTGTCTCCCTTCTCTGCGTGCCGTCCGCCTCCAGAGTGCCTGGATGCCTTCACCCCAGCGACCACTCTGGTTTACCGACCTTGGGACCATGGAGGAAAGAAATATATGGACAAGACGCAAGAGACCTTCACCACGCATTGAAGTGACGCCGGGTGGAGGCGGAGTGATTTTTTTTGGGGGGGGGGATGGGCGGGGGGACTTGGCCGTACCCATACAGACACGGGGTATATGTACAAAAACCTCAAGGGGACACTAGGATAAACGTGACGCCGCAATCTGATAATGGATTATTATGTAACTCGATGAGAAAAATAAAAAATGAAGAATATTTGATGTTTTTGGTTGAAATTCAGAAGAAAAAATTAGTCAAAGTCAAATTTGATGATGGATTCTTATTTACAAAAACGAGACAAATGAAAAATAAAGAATAAAAACTTTCGATATCTCGCCTAATTCTCGAGATATACTGCATCAAAAGTGAAGTGCCTTGAGTTGAAATTCAGATGAAAACTTTAGCAAAAGTAAAATTTGATGATGGATTCTTATGTACACGACGAAAAAAATCAAAAATAAATAAAAAAATTCTATATCTTGCTTAGTTTTCGGGATATACTGTGTCCAAATTGAGAGGATTGGGTTGGGACGCGGCCTGGACCAAAAATTAATTCTGCCAAAGCCACGATGAATTACATGATGGACATGCAGAATGGATATTTCAGTTTTATTACTACCACTTGTGGTTAGGTTGAAATGCGGCCTAGACCAGAATAAAAATAGTTATCTTTTTACCATACATCGTAAACTTAGTTGGGATTAGCTGGAAGTAGTTTCCATCGCGATACACGTTTTGTCACTAGCATGGTTCCTATGAAATTATTAACAATAATAGATAAATTCTTTGCCCCTTCTGGAACAACAAAACCAATCTGGTATAGACTAAGTTTAAACCTAACCACAATCTCCATTAAATTGCCGCTACAGAATCAAACTATGTAGACATATCCACACACGCATATTTGAATCGCAAACTGCATTTGGAGTAACAACACAGTTTGCTTCATCAAGATTCCTAGATTCCATATCATAATTTAACACATTTAATTTCATCATATGTGTCAGTATAAACTGCAACGTGACGAAAAAAATCGTAATACTAAATTCTCTGAATCGCGATGTATAAATCACCCCTTAAAATCTCATTTTCAATACTCGTTAAAAAGTAATACTAGTCTATTATGTGCAAAATAGCAGGGTATGCTGATTTTCTACACTATACCAACCAAAATTTGAGAACAAAGTCATCCCATTGAGAGCTATGACTAAATATTTATAGACAGGCACCAAAGTTTGCAATTCCTACTGTACACTTCAAGAACTATAATTAGAATGCAACTTACTTATGAAATGATATTCCAGGCTCTTTCCTCTCTTGCCTATTTGTGCAACCGTATGCAACACAAGATGGCATTATAAAAACCTTAGACAAATTACAAAATGAAATAAGCACAGCACCAAACACAATGTGAACTTTGCATTTGTATGGCTTCGCAATACGGCCGCTGTCGCCACCGCGCATGCGCGAGAGTTTAGAGCCAGCGTCACAGGTTTAACGTCACTTCTCCTCCATATATTTCCTTCCTCCATGCTTGGGACGGCCAGCTCAGCCCAACCATGGAGGAAGGAATAATATGGAGACGACGCAAGAGACCTTTACCACGCATGGGAGTGAAGCAGGCCGGCGGAGGAGTGGGGGGACATGGCCGGAGTGGTGGGGGCTTGACCGCTTCCCAACAAACACGGGGAATATGTACAAACACCTCAAGGGGACTCTAGGATAAACGTGACGCCGCAATCTGGTGATGGATTATTATGTAACTCGATGAGACAAATAAAAAATGAAGAATAAAATTTTTTGATATCCTGCTTAGTTTTCGAGATATTCTGTCTCAAATGTGAAATGGTTTTGGTTGAAATTCAGAAGAAAACATTATTCAAAGTCAAATTTTATGATGAATTTTTATTTAAAAAGACGAGACAAATAAAAAATAAAGAGTAAAATTTTTCGATATTTCACCTAGTTCTCGAGATATACTGTCTCAAAAGTGAGGTGTCTTGAGTTGAAATGCAGAAGAAAAATTTCGCAAAAGTCAAATTTAATGATGGATTCTTATGTAACACGACGAAAAAACTCGATAATAAGGAATAAATGTTTTCGATATCTTGCTTAGTTTGGGGGATATACAACATCCAAATTGAGGGGTTTAGGTTTGGATGCAGGCTGGACCAAAAATTAATTCTGTCAAAACCACAATGATTACATGGTTGACATGCAGAATGGATATTTCAGTTTTATTACTACCACTTGTGGTTAGTCTGAAATGTGTCCTAGACCAGAAAAAAAGTAAGAGGACCCACTCTAGGGATGAGCAACCCAGACATTTTGTAGGCTGGTACCAGAAATAAAATGTTTATTCAGTCACCTTAATGAACACTCTCTTGATCAAGATGTGTTGTCTAATTTCACAGCCCTACTTATTAGGACAATTGTAAAAAAATTATCTCTCAGTTAGATTTAGATACGGGGGGGGGGGGGGGGAGAATGTTGCACAAAAAAAAGAGACTAAATTAGAAACACATTCCCCAAATTGATTTTGTTCAAAGGCCAATAACTTCTTTATTTATGAAGCCCATTTTTATTTCTGCATGAACCTGTTTCGACATAAATAGATGAGAAAGATTTCAAAATCGGCAAAAATAGGTATAGACGTATTTACAAACAGAAACAAGTCTTATATGAAGCTTTAAAAATAACCTAAGTCAATGGCCTGAAATAGCTATTTTAAAAAATTAATAAAACTCACAGCTTCTCACATAACAGTTAATTTAATCATCCATTGTCAGTATAATCAGCAACGTGACGAAAGAAATCGTAATAGTAAATTCACTGAATCGCGAAGTAAAACACGCCCCTTTAAATCTCATTTTAAACACTCGTTAAAAAATAATGCTAGTCTATTATGTGCAAAATAGCAAGTTTGCTGATTTTCTACACTACACTAAGAAAAATTTGAGAACAAAGTCATCCCATTGAGAGCTATGACTAAATATTTATAGACGTGCTGCAAAGTTTGCGGTGTCTACCGCTCACTTCAACAACGATAATTACAATTCAACTTACTTATGAAATGATATTCCAGGTTCTTTCCGGTCTGGCCTATTTGTGCAACCGTACGCAACACAAGCTGGCATTTTTAAACACTTATACACAATACTAAATGAAATAATCACTGCATCTACCACAATGTGAACACCTAAATTGTTGGGAAGCGCCATATGGTCGCTGCCGGTGCTGCCACCATGCGGGAGAGTTTAGTGTTTGCTTCACCGATTTAACGTCACTTCTCCTCCATATAATTCCTTCCTCCATGAGCCCAACCCCCAGCACGTGCCATCTAGTATCGAGGGTCAGTACCACCCACGCCGCTTGCTGTCTTCCCTGGACGTTAGTAGCAACGCCAAACACACACGTCGCTGCGGCTCTCGGTTTTCGTTTTTTTTTTTTTTACTTCTCGTCGACGGCTAAGGTCATTAAAGGCGGGATGGGACTGGGGACATGGAACGGGAAGGAAGTCGGACATGGAATTTTTGAAGGAAGCATCCCGGCATTTGCCTGGAGTGATTTTGGGAAACCAGTGGCTCTCGTCACAGGCAGGGAAACACGGTCGTTGCCATCTGTGTTCCGGCAGGGTCGGCAATACGGCCGACTCCAGCGGCGGTGCACGTCGCCAGATCTCGTCGCCACGTATGAACAAAAATAGTATTTTTTACGCATAAATGTCTGTAGGAGAACTAAAACTGTGCTCGGCCAAAGAAAGCGAAACCTCTGTAAAGTTGGGTGGAAACGCACCACGCAGGCGATTTCTGTGTGGACACTACAAGTTTCTTCCTAAACTTTCCAACAAATAAGAACTATTGGTCCATATATTCATTATACCTGTTAATTAAGTAATATCTCAACTGATTTCTGAACGGCAGAAGATTTTACACCTTTATTTATAGCTTAAGAAACAGGCTCACGACACTCTCCGATTCCATAGAACAGACATACACTTTCGACGAAACTCGTGGGTTAGCACTAAATAACTGTACAACTCGAGATTCCAAAAACTACACGACTTAAGTTCCTTATAAGAATTATTCCTCTCTCCACCTGACTGTGAAATTATTTTCATCTATCAAAAATAAAATGCCATTCATTAGAGAAGCCTGCTTTTTAACAACACGCTTGGAGTACCTCTATACTAGCCTCGAAATACCACCTAATCTACACAGCGCCGAACTTAATGTTCAGCCAGCAGTAATTAAGGGACGAGCGCAGAATACGTGAGTGGCCATCTTCCCTGTTTTTGGGCTATTACAGATCCCTAATTTTATTGCGTTATAAATGGCTACGCCGTATGTCTCTAAACTGATAGAATTCAGTGCTTGTGTGGGACTGAAAATCCACTTGCAGCCAGAAAGATTAACTACGGAAAATTAGTAATAGATGACATATGCTTTATGTAAATCATTAAAATATGCTTAGACTATAATTAGTTGTCTTTAAATTAGTTTGTAGAACTTTCATTTTTCTCGTAAGTAGGAGTTGTGTTTTATGATGGAATGTAAACCGTTTTTAGAAAAAAACGAATTTCCTTAGGTTTTGTCTTCTAGAATTTTTGGGGGCATCCACAAATTACGTGAGGTGTTTTTCCGGATTTCTGGACCCCCCCCTCCCCCCTGGTGAGATTTCGTGAGATCTGGCCGGCCCCCCCCTCCCTCTGGTGAGATCTGGTCCGTGAGAACCCCCCCCCCAGAAATCGCCCTCGAAACTTTCGTAGACCTCTTTTTTTTTTTTTTAGGTCACACCCTAACTTTTTTGACGAAATACCCTCCCAAAATCGACTTTGGCGCAAATTGTAGACCTTTTTTTTGGCTCTACTATCCCCAAATTTTTCGCAAAATCTCACGTGAGATTTCCGTAGACCCCCCCCCTCCCCCCTGGTGAGATCTGGTGAGATTTCGCCGGACCCCCCCCTCCCCTATTTCACCTCACGTAATTTATGGATGCCCCCTTTATACAACAAGGTTTGAGAAGTAGGTTCATACTCATTTGTCTAAATAGACAATCAACTCACATCAAGAAAAAAGATAGTTGTTCCAACGTAATATTTAAATGTTATTTCAGGTAGATTTAAAACTGACGAATTTGTTCTTTCCACAAGGAAACATTTGTTTGAAAATCAATTAAATTATTCCGATTAACTTCAATTCTGTTTTTAATAATGAACAAAATACTAAGGACACATAAACAAACGCATTTAAATCCTGTTATCTTTACTGTCCTGATGGAACCGCGTCGATTTATGGAAACCTAACGTTTCAACTATCATTTTGTGGCTTTCTTGAGAGGGGTTCTCTGGAGAAAGCAACAAAATGATAGCTAAAACGTTAGGTTTAGATACATTGACGCGATTCCATTCGGACAATCAAGATAACATCGACAACGACCGCTGAAGTCTGCGAACCCACATTTAAAATGTTCTTTACTGCGTATTGTGTAAACCACATTTTAGATCAAGGCAAGATATGAGACAGTGTAAAGGCCGGACTGAACCCCCTGTGCCGAACCTTACGTTGTCAAGAGGCCTGAGTGGATGGGGGTGAATTTGTGGGCTTGTGGTGGAAGCAGACTTTAGAGTGGAAGTTTACTGACCTTCGGGACATTTACTAAGTCTTCTATTCCTCTTGCGCTGTCTTCTCTCTTGAAGATGTCTTCCGTCTTCTGATGATCTAAGCAAAGACTTGTGGGCTATAGTAAGATGTTAATTGATGTTAATTGTCAGGAATCATGACACCACTCCATTAGTTACGGTTGGAGAACCGATTAGGCAGGGAAAGGCCAGGGCAAAACTATAACCTAGCTGAGAATCTACCTAATAAATAATGTAGGCGACTATCGCATTTAGAGTCCCTTTTATTAACCACTGAAGACTGTATGAATACAGTTGAGAGCTCGATCTGTAAGGATAACTCCCAATAGCCTCTACAATAATAATTATTGACAGAGCCGCATCTCGGCTGCGCAAACTGACTGTTAGAGAATGTTAACTTCTTGACTGAATGGCGAATTGACACGATGGATGCATGGTGGCGAGGCAGGCTAACGAGACACGGTTTAGCTAAGAACTAGCCCATATTGACTGGTTGGTGATGATCGACAAAGTGAGAGCGAGTTTGGCTCGCTGTGGTCGCTCGTAAGTTCGGTTTTGCGTCACCGAACAGAGCGATGCCCTCTTAGTCAGCCGTCAGCGTTTTACCAATAAACAGCACCTGCTGACACTCGCGCATGCATTCTGTTCTGACTTGAGCCTCCACTAACTTTACGAAATATTTCATATACCTAAAATTCTCATTCTTTCGAATAAATATATATGTCGAAAACGACCATGACAACAGTACAGAGGCATCAAGTGAGTGACGGACAAAGACAGTGTAGCATTTCCAGAATAGTTGCACCAAGGCTGTGCTAACTATCTGAGAAAATTATGTTTAATACACTCAATGCAAACCGCACAGTTCAAACTACCATCTAACCAAAACCCTTTTCCATAGTCGCCCGAGATCAATCCAAGTGAATGCCGAGATGGTTCCTTCAAAAGTCGATAGAAGAATTCCTTTGGTTTCCTTGCCCGCAAGTCCGTAAACCTTTCCTGACTCTAAAGAACTACACATTCCTGATTTCGGTTTTCCATGGCTTCCAGATATCACTTCTTGAGAATGCATGGATGGTTCTTTCAAGCGACTACGGCAGAATTTCTTCTCGTTCCTTCATCCCAGTCCTCTCTCGCCTCTGATGATCGCAACGTCGTTGAGGGGTAAAGCCAAAAGGAAAAAAAACCTTAGTCCTAATCAAAAAAATATTTCTTCTGCCATATTTTTATTTCTGAAAGTATGCATACAGGCAAAGTAATATTTTAACAAAGTACCCGAGACAATTTTACATTTCATTCTGCACTAACAAGACATCTGGTTTGCACCCACATACGTATGCAATGTAGCAACAGTGCCTAAATTATTTAATTCAATTACGATGGAGCGCACGCTCAGTTGGCAATTTCCTCAAACACCCATTTTTCCCCCTTCTTGTACTTGCCTACTTTTGTTCTCTAAGAATTTAAATGTTAAATTCTTTCAGTGTTTTTGGTAAATTATTCATCACTTTCCGTGGTAATTTATTCTAATCCCTGGTTCCCCTGCCCACGCAAGATAATTTTCCTAAACTCATGCCTTAGTATTTACGGTTCAACTTGAGTTCAATGGCTCATGTAATAGGGATTAACAAGACGGTTTGTTCTCGTTTTGAGAAATAAAATATCGTATCAATCAAGGGTATTATTAGTAAGTAACTTATACTCGAATGAGATATACTGCAAAACACACGAAACAAACAAAAATAATCCATGGAAAAGTAGAAAAAAGAGTTATGAAGAAAATTTTTTTACCTTAATTATTATTTTTCCAAACATGACTTTTATAGTATCCCGCGTCTGATGACGTGCCAAGAGAGTTTTTTTCCAGGAATAGGTTAACGAATATTTCGTCTGTGAGTAGTCAAAGCTGAAGTATATCGAAAAGGCTAAAATCGAGTATTTCGACCAATACTGAGTCCTCAGTTTTCTGGTGTTCGGGGTTGATTTAGATTACTGAACAAACCACGTTTAATGCGACCAGGATATTTACGGCAGATTATGTTGATTGGTTCGTTATGCACAATCTCATGTGGATTTAGTATCAATATGTTTTCAGCGTATCCTCTTAATGCTTATAATATCTGTGTTTGTTACGATTTACTGGGATATAATCTTATTCACATTTCGCTCTATCTACTTTCTGGCCTCGCATTAGGGAGGACGCGGGTTCGAATACCCGTCCGGGCCTCCAGATATGGGTTTTCCATGGTTTCCCCAAATCACTGCAGGCGAATGCCGGGATGCTTCCTTCAAAAAGTCCATGGTTGAATTCCTTCCCGTTCCTTGTCGCCAGTCCAAAAAGTCGCTCTTTCTGATTTGCTTCCTCTGAACAACTCTATCTGATATGCTTCCTCTGAACAACTTAACCATATTAAGTTTCAATTTCTTGTTTTTCTGCGTCCATGTTAACTACACTAAATATCTAAAAATTTCTACATACGACGGTTTCTAATTTGTGACACAATTGAGAATAGTATTAGAATCCATAGATCACATGATCATATGATCAACTGCCTCTTTATGGCTCTTATGGCTAAAGATGATATCAGGTTTCAGGGTAACACACTACAGTTAGTACAACACCGCAAGGAATCATCCGAATCATTCCAATATAGTAGGATGTGTAGGACAGTAGAGCCATAATAATTGTATTGTGTTGCAGTGAGATGGCGTGCACGTAGGCTCAGCACTCTTTTGATTGGTCAGACCGAGCGAGGTGGTGTAACAGTTAGCGTTCTGGCCTCGCATTCAGGGGGACGGGGGTTTGAATCCCCGTCCGGGCATCCAGATTTGGGTTTTCCATGGTTTCCCAAATCACTCCAGGCAAATGCCGGGATACTTCCTTCAAAAGGTAATGGCCGAATTCCTTCCCATTCCTTAGCCCCCCCCCCCCAACCCTTTCCCGTCTCTAAAGACCTCGCTGTTAAGAGACGTTAAGCAGTTAAAAAAAAAATTGATTGTTCAGGTCAGTGTTACGCCACGATTAGTCGATACAGAGCCGTCAAAGGAAGTGAAAACGTGCAAGGTAAGTGCCGGTGTGCCTCGTCGGCGTCAAAAGATGCAATATTAACATGTGAGTGAGTTTGAACGTGCCAGAATGATTGATCTCCGGGAAACGCGTGTGTCGTACCGAGACGCAGTGCGAAGGCAGTGCGAGGCCAAATGTACAGAACTTCTTTAAAGAACTACGGGTACCACTGCTTCCCTGGCCTGCACATTCGCCTGACAAGTCATCCCTCGAACATTCCTTGGAATTGGTTGGTCGGCAATTTGTTTGTTCTGTTCCTCCTGCAACTTCTGTCGATGCCTTGGGGGCACGTCTACAAACCGCTTGGCAGTATGTTCCTCAGCAGCATATTCAGGTTCTCTTTAATTCCGTGCCAATACTTCTTTGGGCTCTGATTACAGCACTGGGTGGCTTCGTGAACTACTGAATTCTCAGGGCCAAAGTGTTTGTATGGTTCTGTAATCTAATAATTTGTGCATTTTCACGTACTTAATCAGTGGGATAAATTTCATTGTTATCACATGTCTCCAGTTGCAGCCAGAATTGTATTGTTTGAAAAAGTTTTATTAGTGGAGGGCCTTTCAAGTGAGAATAATATTAAATCTTATGTCTTAGTAGTTAGGAAAAGAAAAAAGTATTCCTTTAATTTATAGGAATTGTGGAATCATAAATAGTTGATCCAGGAATATCCACAGTATCCGAACATACAAGATCTATATGATTAAGAAAGACTCCAATAACAAACCACGGTTAGTCAGGTCTCAAATGTGTCACAATCGTATGTAAACAATTCACAGAAAGTGGTAAGCAACCTAACACACTAATATAAACGTTGAATACTTACCCCTCATAGGGACTGATTTTGAATAGTGGAGAAAACAGTTAGGCTCGTACATGTTACCAATAAAATAAATATTAAAGGATATATAACAATAATTCCGTGTAGCCGTAATGACCTGGAGATAGCGTTTTTATTGGCTGCGCATTCCGCCCCTATCGTAGCCGCCTTAATCTAACCCGACAATTCTGCGGGGTACAAGGGGCCTACAGTTTAACGTGGAATCCGAACCACGGAAGCGTTCTGGTGTACTTCACTTTACACAGCAAGCTGTGGCAGAGGTGAAGGCCGGATTAAGTGGCTATGAAAATCCCCGTCGAGACAGGGATTTGAACCGGGGACCTTTAGATCTCCAGTCAGACGCTTAACCACTGAGCCACTAGACCGCTACATCAGATGATTATAATACAAGACAAAAAACAAAACATTATTGGAATTATTACAAAAAAGGTAACCTGGAAACAACATTGAGTTGACTGATGCCGTAACCCGAATACCAAACATACAACACAAACCGCACAGCCAGCTCAGTAGCGTAAGATACAACGCCGCGGATGGCAGAAAAACTAAGACCTCTAGCAAGAGGACAAATTAAAAGGAGTAAAGTGGCTGATGAAACTGGAGCATATGTGGTGGGAGGGCCCCCATTCCAATTACGAGAACACAGCTGCCGAGTTATGTCAACGACTGCCAACATTACGAGTAGTACCAGAAGCTAGTTAGGTTTCATATTCTATAAAAAATTTACGTAGGCATAAAAAGCGTGATGCAAGATTGCAATAAGCTAAGAACAATTTCAACAGCACCAGGAAGTACTTTTATTTTATTTTGAAAAAAAAAGTTTCTTTATTGCTAGAAGTAGTTGTTAGAGACAACTCAGTTTTTTTTAAGCCTCAAGTAGCAATTCTAGCGTTGATGGAAATCGTGGTACAGCTTTTGTGAGTTATAAGGAAATACTGGGATGCGATTTAGTTTGCTGTTCTTTGCCAGCTATATGAACAGTGTAATAAACAGTTTCTTAATTACGAACGTTAATACTTTATCGCCACAATGGAGAACGGGGAAGGCTAAATTGGTGGGGATCATAGGAAACAGTAGAATTATAATTTTTATTTTTGCATTAGCTAGGGTACTTCACGAATATGGACTTACTAACGGATGGGAAACAATACATACAATGACGCTGCAATTCATATTCCACTAGATACAATGGTTTGAATGACGACAATAAATAGGTCGAATTTGAAAGAAAACGAATGAAAAAGTTTTGTAAATTGAAACTATACAGTCTAACTGCAGCGCTACTAAACGAGCATGTCTTTCACTAACAACTAAAATTATAACCAAGCACCTGGATTTAAAATAGCTTTACGTGTTCACTTGGAATTAATATTAAACACAGTCCATCGGATCCTTTTGAGAATTAGTGTCGAACGTAAGTTGAAATACGATATTTAATAGATTTTGTCATACTAAATACTACAGTAGCATCAATTGTGGTTTATGTAATATACTTTTTTGTTACAATATTTTTAATGATTACAGAGAGTTAACCACATTACAACTAATTTAGGGCTTCATTATTAAATCCACATTGCTTTTTCACATATCTGGCAGATTATTGACAATGATGTATAACTCCTTCACTCCCAAGTGTCTACTCATTATTTATGCTTTAATAATAGCTTTTTTTATATATAAACAGACAAATAAACTGGTGCGTACTAGAGCCGATTGTCAATAATTGTATTTCGAAGCAATTGCAAGTGTTGCTAATGACTAAAACAGTCATTTGGTAACGTGAAAACTGTGGGTTAAACAAGAAATCTCTTACATTATAACAATTGTATGAACTTCTGCAATCGAAAAACGAATTTGTGTTAACAGGGGAAGCTACGAAGAATTATAGGAAGTAACCGTGTTGAATCGGAAAGAGGTATCGCTCCGTTTCTTAATACACCAAATTGGAGGGTGAATAATTTGGTAGATTCCAAAGTGAGCGAATAGTAAGATACCAATCTGGAAGATTACTTAATTACTAAACATAATTTTTCTGAAAATGTAGACTAGTATAACAGTAAACTATTCGAACACTTCATACGTAAATCTTGTTAGATAACCGGACAAAAGAGCCGGCCTCGGTAGCGTAGGGGCTAGAGTACTGGCTCTACGTGCTGAAGGTCGCTGGTTCGATTCCGGCCGAGGGCATGGGTGCTTGAGTGTTGAATGTGAGTGTGCTTGTCGTGTCCGTCCTGTGGTGTGTCTGAATTACTTGAAAGATATATATATATACACACACGTGGAGAAACTGAATACAATGGATGAACTAAACTCGTACTTGAGCTGGCTGTATGGCCTATGAAAGCCAAATGCCATTTAAAAAAAAAAAAAAAAAAAACGGACAAAAGGGTTTACTTTCGTCATTTGAAAGGAGACAAAAATTTTCAGTAGTAACAGTAGAAGAAACGTGTCCATCAGTATTACACGAAGAGTGCCAAGCGTAAAAAATTATTTGTGAATGAGAAAAATGACTAGTTTAAATAAATCAAGGTCGAAACCTTTCAAATAGGTCAAACTTTAAAATAGACAAAACTCTTAGAAACTTTTGCAAAGCTTTTAATTTCGTGAGTAATAATCTTACAAACGATAAAAGTAGATTATAGCTATTACAAAATTAGTAATTTCTAAAATTTAATTTTCTTTAAAGCTTAATATTTTGTTCAGTGTATGTAATCAAAAAAGAACGAAACTGTCTGTTGTGCTCTTGCTTGAAGGTACTCTGACTGCCGGAAGTGTGGAAGACGCTTTCGGAAGCCTCCAATAACGGTCACGTGATTAGAATTTGCCGGCACATTGCGTCGGCTCTTCATTTGCATAGCGACTCAGCGGATTACGTAATGGAGTCCACACCGATCGAGGGGAACATATCCTCTTCTTGCAAACTCTGCACTAATTACCCAAAACTTCATAGCTAGCAAGTCCGAAGACTTTGTGTAGTTTCAAGGTTTTAACAATCAGCTTAACATTTTTCACTTCATCCCATGTTCTTGATTACAAAAGAAATACTAACCCAATGAATAACCATCACAGTCACATTACCCATGTTTGTCTATTCACTAACTTTTTTTTGGAGAAATTCACATTTCAGTGAAATTTTCCAGGGACACGTTTATTAACAATAATGCGCATTCAAATTAAAGCACTTCTTTGATACAATGATGCGTATTTATTACCTGAATACACAGATTTGCTAAAGAATACGACTTTTCGTTAAGCTGATTGACTGCTAAACTGAGCCACAGACAGAAAAACAGACCATAGTGTTTTGTCATGACAAGGATACCGACTTCCCAAATATACTAATTAACAGTGGCGGATCCAGGGGGGGGGGGGCTAGGGGGGGGAAGCCCCCCCCCACCCCAAAAGAACCAAGGTCACCCCTGACGACATGGATTTTGGGGATCTTTTTTCTTTTTTTTGCTCTACAGGGCGGCAATCTGGAATAATGAGATTTCTGTCGCCGAACCCCTCCTCCCCCGATTCAAGCCCCCCTCCCAAACCAAATCCTAGCCCCCCCCCAAAACAAAATCCTGGATCCACCACTGCTAATTAACGATCTATCTTTAACGTTCCTCCGAACTTAATAAATGGTACAGAAGAAACATTTCATTTCAACGGCGTAAAGCGCGTCCACACCGTAGGAACACAGAGGAATTGCTTGTTGCTAACTGTTGTGGTCTGTTTCTAAAAACAGAAACAATTCGCAACTTTCAGAAAAACTAATTTAGGAACAGTTTGATTGTTTTAATGTTTAAAGTTGTGATAAATCTACACCAAGAGCTCAGTCTTTATTTTTCTGTGCGAAATAAAAACATTTTCTCATAATTATAATTTTTTTATTATGCGATTATGCAATGCGGTAATAATGTTTTGTCAGCATAAGCTACAATTTATATTAATGAGTGAAAAAATAAAATTAAATAAAATAAAAATCTAAATGGATAAGGCAAAGTCTTTTAGAGAGAAATCAACACGTGTAGAACGCCTCGTGGATTCTTTACGAAACTTAACTAACTTAGTCCTCCAACCGAAAGTTGGTTGGATCCTCCCAAAAGGGGATTCTAAGCTTTTGTGTCAAGAGGTAGATACTTTTCCCTTGGACCTACATATTAACGTCAAACGTCCTGGCGTAGCTCATATGATCGAACACTTATATATTTCTTGCCCCACCGAAATTTGAACCCAGGAACGGAGCTCGAACTTGTAAAATCAAGGGATTAACCACTTAGCTACCAGACTGCTCTTATCTTTTTTAAACATATTTATTATTTTAAAAAAGACAATCTACTATCAGGATAAGGAAGGACACTTCAAAAACTTTATTCGAAAGAGTATCACTGATTTATAATGGTTACTTTCTAGAACTGAACCGTTTAATCAAAAACAAAATACTAACTGCAGGGGCACAATATCTTCAATAACTACTGGAGATTCATGAACTTCTTTGTTGTACCTATTGCGAATCTCAAAACAATCAATGCCAAAATTGGTGCAAAAAGTTCGTGATGCTTTAGTTCTCCAAGAAGAAACGCACATAAATTCAATTGAAAAGGTTAATAATCAATTTAAACTCATGAATTATTTTGTAATTTAAATTATATTTTCCTTCTAAAAATTCAATTAAATTTCTCAGATTTCACTCGTTTATTTTTGAAGCATTAGTACATAAACAACTGAAGTAAAAACAATAAGGAAAACGCTGTCTACTCCACAGTAATAAGTTTCAGACACGACCATGTTTATCTATGTTCCTATATTTCCTTTCATCTTTGCCGCTACTTTTGGAAACAGTCAACTTCAAGGAACTTTTGTAGCTGTTGACACAAACAATTAGGAACAAGTTGCAGACACAAGCAACATGAACAAGATGTTCCTGTGTATACCTTTCGGTGTGGACGTTAATGTTAGAACAGAAAGCGAAAACGATGTAAACAGAGTCAAAAATAATAAAAGAGAGTTTGGGAGTGATGTTTGTCACGCGTTACATTGCACAGTCTTCCTTTTCGGCGGCCGAATGACGTCCCAAAATGTTTTCGCTGTTATTACAAGCTAAAAAGTAAGACTACATAAGATTTCCATAATCATTAAATCTGTGTTAGCAATAAATTAAAATTTCAAACCACCGTAAATATTACGTATGTTTTGCTTAAATCAACATGTAAATTATTAAGATGTTCTGCTGTTTTGGAATGTTTCTCCTGTACTTACTTTCTGTTCGTAGGCGTTGCTGTTATAATATGGTGTTTATCTTGTAATATATTACACTGTGTTCGATAATTTAATGTTTTACCTATGCAAACCAACCATGAAGAAAGGTATGAATTTCGTCTAAATCAAAATGGCACTTATTAGTTATTTTTTTCTACGCTCTAAAAATCACCTAATTTAATTGTTGACAAAAGACAAAGGAAAATTTATTCTAAACATAGCTTATCACAAAATATATCCATAAGTACCACAAAATATGTCAATAATTATATGATAACATTATAATTTATGATGATAATAGCGTGTAAAAAAATACGAAAATCATTAATTATTATTTGTTTTTGAAATTATACGTTCCTTAGAAACTTTTCCAGAGTAAAAAATTCACTCATTTTTTATGGATTTTTAACTAGTCTATTTTATAACGTATGAATTATCTGACTTTGCGTTTAAGTCCCAAACGAAGACCATATGTCAAAGACACTATTTTAAAGATTACAACAGTTTCTAGCCTAAATATTTACCAAATACAGAATGAATCTCGGTTAGGTCAGTATCGAACATAATTCATTCCTTTCTATGAATATATGACATGAATGATGATGGACGTAACTGGAATAAAGAAGAATGTTAACACATATAATAATTTTGAGCAGAGGATGTAGATAGATAACTAGAGGATCAGTGTTCATAGAAATTGAGTCTGCTGGTTTTATATTCTTCCACTCCATACACTGAAAATTTGGTAACATTAGAATGTTCTTTCTGTGGTCAGCATTCTTGAATCTGACACACCACTAAATTATCAAGAGGTGTATATAACGTATACGGGCGACTGTAAATGTAACAACCGTGTTGGAACATAATATCAAATCTTGTTCTTATTCAAGAGCAGAGTTTTTGTATAGTTAAATTTTATTGCATAGTTATCGGTTCGAAAGTGTTACAATTACCCTTAAAACACGAAATGTTACAGTCAGAATACTTTTGATCTAGGTATTGTAGTCAACAGTTATTACTGAATGTGATTCGTCGGTGGTTTAAAATAAAACTATTGTATCTAAATGCTCTAAAATGTGTTCACGTAGACCAACACTATATTTGATTAATCATGCAGAATTGATATAGGCCTATATTTGGTTCTAATTCCACACTAAGATGTAGGTCCGCCTTTACTTCAGTAGAAACATCGAGTAAAGTAACCATGACAAAGACAGATTGTGCACCAAATTGGAACTCCACACTAGGCAGCGAAAGGCCCCTTACGGTCTCCCGGATAGTAATTCCATGTGCTATTCTTGCCGTTAAATACAATTGTAAAAGCATGCATTGTTTACAACTATGTCGCATAAAAATACGATTCTAGACACGTGAAAATGACGCCAAATGTCATTTATGTTTTTAAAGAGATTGTTTGAGGAATGTGAATACCTCCTGTGTAAAGTTAGCAGCCTCCACGAATGACCAACAAGACATACAATATGAAAAGCGTTGCTAAATCACTAAGATAGAATCTTTCATCAAAATCGGCAAACAACAGCCTTGCAAGATATTAATCTGGTAATAGGCCATATCTCCGTAGTTGTTGAACAACAATTTTATAAATAACTAGCTGAGACCCGCGACTTCGTACGAGTTGATTAAGAATTTCTTTGCCAGAATTGAATATAGAAAGTTGTTGGTAGCGAAGGATTGGTCCCAATCAACGGCCGAGTCGGCATAATATGACCGGAAAGCCATCACTATATCATTCTACCATCGAACCTGTCTCTTGAAGAGAATCAATACCCAACACATTTAAAAACAACGAGATGTGAGGGGAGGTGGGGGGGGGGGGGGAGTGTTAAGTAAGGGCAGCTTTATTGCAGCTTGGACTTTTCTTTTTATTCAGCATGAGCATCAGATTCATGGGTTCCTAATAACTTTAGCTGCTCGTGCTCTACTAGAGCTACAACTTCGGCCAGTTTACGCCCGCAAGGCATGTCAAAAAAGAAGGCAAAATAAACTGGTGCCAGAAACATTTATGCAGACACAAAGTAAAAGGACAGAAAAAATCGACATTATACTAAATAATATGTTTTTTCTCTAAACGAAATTTACTAACATAATGCGCGAGAAGCATAGCTTGAGCAAGCGACGTAACGTTACAGACTAACACACATATCCGTCTCTCTGTCACAATTTGATAAGTTCTCAAAATTTCGTGACTACAACTGTTAATCATACCGAAAAACAAATGTTCTGTGCCTTCCCTACAGATTTTCTTGTCAAATTCCGTCAATATCGGTATAGGCATTTAGTTGTCAAAACGTAACAAAAGACAGAGACTTACTTCCGAATTTATAGTATTAATACTGCATGTCACACACACTGACTGCGAATCACCCCTGAGGGATCAATATAACATAAAAAAGTGTACACCTACAGCATTGCAAGACTACATAAGATTTGCCTCGCATTGCACCCCTAACTTTGTGGATATCTACAGTTTAACATTCAATCCGAATAACCGACGGCCCAGGCGTGACTCTTACGATCAAAAACAATTTTTAAAAATCATAAGCCTCCACGGAGATTTGAACCGGAGACCACGACCCAAGCGCTTTAACCACTGAGCTACCTGACGGCTA
>JARYHS010015513.1:0-21372 GCA_031002005.1 Vandiemenella viatica
ACTTTTAGACTGAAGTTTGTGAGGTATCTATACATCTTACACCTCGAAGAGCAACATATATTAAATAGTATCACCAAACGAGAATGTGCAACAGTTTTCAGACGAAAACTACAACTCCTTGATGAGTCTCAGTGATTTCTTAAAAATTATTCCGAATAACTTTGGTAAGGTTTTCACTCGTTCGGTTGTATAACCTGTTACCAGGTAACATTCTTAGAAACCAACAGTAAATCACTTATGTGAAATAATATAACAGAGCATCTGATGTACAACACTGACGACTATAACCATACTTCATTAACTTTTAATATTAATTCATTTCTGATTTCGGAAGTTCACCTTGTATAGGATTTATAAATATTGAATATTAAAACCCATTCATCTGGTTTTCACTGAATTCCCTAACACTGGGCTCACCTTCAAATCACTTTGCTAAGTTATACTTTTCTTTCTGAGCAATGTAATAACACTACTAAAGCAGATCGTACAATACACCACACACACAAAAAATAAACACTATCCACTTGCTTGTGGACATGTGTCCGATAAACATAAATACCAGAGATAATACATAACAAAAATAATAAAAGCTCAGCACATAGATGAAAATAAATTAACGTAAGCGGTGTTGCCAATGTAGTGAATTTTCCCACTAAAACTGTTGGATTTTTAGAATAAGAAAATTGGAAAAGTTGTCGGGAAAATTCACGGAAATACTGAGATTGCATTTTTTCTGTGCACCGATTTGACTAATTTTTTCTTTTAAAATGTTAGTACTAATGGGGTATACATGCAGAATAGGTGTGATTAGAAGGTTGTGGTTTCACAGATTATAGTTCCTATCTGCAGCCTTAAGGCAACGCCACCTCTGTTGTAATGTTTCCTTGCCGTTTCAGCTTTTCTTCACTGTAAAAAGTCGCACCGAATTAACAAATAGACAGAAGCGTCTGTGGGTACACCCATGCCCAATGCTGAAATCCTCCCACCACCTGGCACACGGAAGTGACGTCAACGTGTAACTACTTTGTAGAGTATTGTCTCTGCTACTTTGGTATAGAGTTACAGCGCCATTACATTATTCGTTTGTTTTTGTTTATCACGGAGTGCGTCTGAGCTGTGGATGTGCGCGATACAGGAACTGATTAACGGGTTAGGATTCACAAAATCAAAGCGAATTAAACCTTGAAAGTACCGTTGGATTTAGTCCTCTTATCGTCCTTTCTTTACTCGTTTGTTGAGCCGCTTGAAATCATTTTTAAAATCTATAAATGTCTGATTTTAGACCAAAATCTTTAACCTCCAAACATCAATAAAATATTATTTGAAGTTGAGGTAGTGCGTCCCGAGGCAATGTACGAATTTCCCGAAGATGAGTTTTGTGCCGGATGAGATTATCTTCATTAAAACAGTACGAACATGTGTGGGGAATCCAGGGAGCTTGTTTCCAAAACTAGCCAGCCACAGGTAAGAGCTTGTTAATTTGAGCTTGTAGTATTAATTGTTGTAATTTGCTTAAATGTGCATTATGTAAGTTTGACTTTAATTTGCAGCAGTGGGAAAAGCCTACACTTGGAAGGCAAGTAGGCTGTTTGAAATCAGATGAAATATGAAAGGCACAGACAATACCAAAACCAATCGAAATGACTCAAGAAGAAATGTTCAAAGGTATGCTGCTTGCCTTGGAGCCCATTATTAATAATAATAAAAATTGTGATGGAGCACCCACTCCCGTGGCTATATCACCCCCCCCCCCCCCCTCCCGCCCCGTCCAACCAACCTACCTCGGCCCTCTACCACTGTTTCCCTTAAATTCCTTCAGCGTTTCCGATAAGTTATTCATCACTTCTCTTGGCAATTTATTCCAGTCCCTCTCTCCCTTTCATATGAAAGAAAATTTTCCCCACACCCTTATGCCTGAAACCAAGTGCCAGCTTGTGGTCATGGTCAACCTTATGCTTCCAAGCACTTCTCTTAATTTTCTCACCAATATCTTTCCATGCTTCATCACCAGTATAGGCTTTGTACATTCCCATGACTCTCTTCACCTTCCTTCTATCCTCCAATGAATCCCATTCCAGCTTTTTTTTTTTAATCAAATTAGTTAGTTGTCTGTGGTAATTTCCAAAGACAAATCTAGCAGCCCTTCTCTGCACTTCCTCCAACTGTTGTACTTGATACCCAAAATGTGGGTCCCATACTACACCGCTGTATTCCACCAGTGGTCTAACCAGAGTTTTGTACCTCAGTTCCTTTACCTCTCTAGTGCATACCCTCATCACTCTTTCCAACAGGTGAAGGATTTTGAACCCTTTCCCTACTACCTGTTTAATGTGTCCTGCGTAGTTAAGTTTACTACCAAATGTTATGTCGAGGTATTTACATTTCGAGTCTTCAATAAGTAGCTCTTTCCCCACTTTATAATCAAAATCAACCTTTAGCTTTTTATTTGTGTACCTAATAAGTTGACTCTTCTTTACATTTATCTTCATCCCATGTCGACTCACCCAGCTAGTTATCCTATCTAGGTCTTCCTGCAGCTGTTTACAGTTTTCTATTGTTTTGATCCTTTTGTATAACATAATGTCATCTGCAAACAGTCTAACTTCTGACAGTAAACCATTAACACAATCATTCATTAGAATAACGAATAACAATGGTCTCAATACACTACCCTGCAGGACTCCCACATTCACTTCTACTTCTTTGGTTACTGCATTTCCTACCCAAACTTTTTGCTTTCTACCTTTTAGGAATTCTTCCAACCAGCAAATCACCTGTTTATTAACTCCAATATTTTTACCTTATTTTGCACCATTTTATGGCTCACTCTGTCAAAGGGTTTTGAAGGATCTAGTGCTACACTATCAACTTGACTTCCCCTGTCTATTTCATGAGAAATATCTTGCATATACCCAACTAACTGAGATTCGCATGAATATCCTTGCCTGGCCCCTTCATGGCACACCTCCTCCTGCAGTGATCCTGGACCATCAAACTATACACTGGAAATGAGGACAGGGGACCAAGCTTACAGTGTTGAATGGAATTTAGCCCAGATAAAAATGATAACAGGATCAGTGGTCTATGAAATTCTGCACACTATGGAAGCAGTTAGTGTACTAAGTATAAACTGTCATAGTAATAAATATTTCAGCACTTTTCTTACTTATGTGACTGTTGATCTAACTTATGTACCCACTTTAGAAACATTGTAAAATTAAATATTTGTTACAACAAGTAATTTCTGTTGAAGGTCCAGCCAGGAGACAACTATATCCATAAAGCATAATAAATGTACCATCTGTAAAATGGGGACTTCAAAAAAGAAAAAGTTGCCACGAGATCTTGTGAGAAGCTCATGGTGCTGAAGGTAATGATGTGTCCTTTATTTAATTGGTTTTGTTGTGTCCTTTATTTAATTGGTTTTGTTATTACATATGGCTAATCCTCAGCCATAGGCTAAACTGATATTTTGTTTTATATTCTTGAGGTGTGAATAGAGATATATAGCCATGTTCTGACTTAAAAAAATGCTATTTACCTTTCCAACAGGTGAAATCATGTGGACTCTTCCGAAGTAATGAGTGGGATTTCTTTGGTGTTACTCCAGATGGCATTGCTGTGGATGGGAGGACCATAGCTGAGTTTAAATGCCCATACAGTGTGTGATTTGACGAACCATCATTGTGCCCTTATGTGTCCCCAAATGGAAAAGTGATGAACAAAAGATATTATACACAAATGCAGACTCAGCTCGTAGTGACTGGATTTGACAAATGTGATCTGGACAAAGAAAAGTCTTGTGCAGTGTGTTCTTTTAAACAGACCCTAAAAGAATCATTTGATAAGTGTGTTTAGCCTCTACTATCACACGGTATTTTTGCCTCTTCTACAAGCCCAAAGTTCAAATTCTTGAAGATTGTCATAATTGTCTTTCTCACAATGTCAAAACATTGTTATTATCATTAATAATTACTAATTGATAAATTGCGATGGAGCGAATACTCCTATGACAATCTCCGTACACACCCATCCTTCTCCCTTCCTCCTCCAACACACTTTTGCCCTCAACCAATTTTTACTATGATGCAATAACAAGTTTATTTTTGAAAGGGTTGATTTTTATGAAAGAGCTATATATTTATTTATTTATTTTTAATATGTTTACCCTAATTTATGTAATCAAGATTATTAATTTTGTTATATTAAGCTATTGAGAAGACTGCCATTTAATTAAATTGTAATGGAGTGCAGATTCTGGTGCCAATTTCCCTACCACCAGTCTTCCCCCTTTCATGCCCCCACCTACATTTGCCCTCGCCGAATTTTTTCTTTAAAGCTTTTGGTAAATTATTCGTCATTTCTCTTGGTAACTTATTCCAATCCCTGACACCCTTACCAAAAAAAAGGATCCTCCTACACCCTTGTGCCTGAAATTGAGTGCCAGCTTGTTGTCATGGTCATCTTTTCACTTTCATGCATTACGTTTAGTTCTTACACCATTATTTTTCCATGACTCATCACCAATATAGGACTTGTACACTTCCATGACCCTCTTCACCCTCCTCCTGTCTTGCAATGAATCCAATTCCAGCTCTTTTATCATATCTGTAACTGATTGCATTCTGTAGTAATTTCCACAAAAAAATCTAGCAGCCCTTTTTGTACACTCTCTAATTCCTGTATTTGATGCTCAAAATGTGTGTCCCATACTACAATACCGTAGTCAAGCAATGGTCTGACCAAAGTTTTGTAACCCATTTTCTTTACTTCTCTCGTGCATCCCCTCATCACTCTCTCCAACAAGTGCAGAATTTTGAAACCTTTTTTTACTACCTGACCAATGTGTCCTGCCCAGTTAAACTTGTTATCAAATGTAATGCCAAGATATTTACACTTCAAGTCTTCAACAAGCAATTCTTTCCCCACCGTATAATCATAATCAACCTTTAGTTTTTATTTGTGTAGGTATCTAATAACCTGGCTCTTAATCAACACAATTATCCATGAGAATAATGAATAGCAATGAACCCAATACACTACCGTGGGACTCCCATTTAAACTTCCACTTCTTATGATACTGAATTTTCTACGCTAACTTTATTTCCTACTTTTTAAAAATTCTGCTACCAGCAAGTCACTCTCATCCACTCCAATAGTTCTTACCCTAGGCTATATACTACCATTTATGGCTCACTCTGTCAAACGCCTTTGACAGATCTAGTGCTATCAATTTGGTCTCCCTTGTCCATTTCATCTAAAATATCTCTCATATGAGATTCGCATGAATATCCTCGCTTAAAGCCATGTTGCCTACTTGAAAACCAATTACGTTCCTCACATATATTTCTGGTGTGGTTGCATATCAATCTTTCCATTAATTTACCTACTACTGATGTCAAACTGATTGGCCTGTAATTTTTTACTCTATTTCTCACCCCTGCTTTATGTACCAGCACTACTATCGTACTTTTCCAGTCCTATGGTAAGCAGCAAGTATCCATACTCAGTTTAAATAATATTTTAAGATAAGGTACAATGTCACTCCAGCTATCTTTAATATATCTGTAGTAATATTATCTACACCAGCCCCTTTATGTTTTTTCAGCTTTCTTATTTCCTTTGTAATATACTCTGAATGAATTTCAAATTTTTTGATCTGTTCATTTGTAATTGTGTTGTTAAGCTTGTTCTCTGAGTTAGATCATGCCGTTTCTGATTCATTCTCCCTAATGCTCTCACTAAACCAAAACCTCGTTATGGCACAAATCTTGTTTGTCATTATGGAAGGAACATTTTGTACATGTTCTTTGTACTAATATTGAGTCCTATTCATGTGATCTCAATCAAACTTTTATTATTGCTTTTAAAAGTAAATGATTTGTTTCTCTATGAAGTAGTAATTTTAAAAGTTGACAACTCCCTCAGAGCCTTAATCTTTTTGCCGGATGGTTTTGATATTTATTTTAAATACTGTTTAATCATTTTGTATTGCTTTATTATGTAGCCTAAATGGCTGTGTTTATTATTTTGTGTGAACATTGCTGCAGAGCGCAATTAGTAGCTGATATCATAATAGAGCCAGATTGGGGCACATTGGAAGACAGCAGAGGGTTCAAGAGAGTACGGGGAGTGTACAAAGTATGAGGTGTTGAAAGATATTGGTGAAAGAATATAGAGTAAAGCATGGAAGGGAAAATATGACCATGACCACAAGCTGGCACTTAATTTTTGTAAAATTTTCTTTCACAAATAAGGGATCAGAGATTGGAATAAATTACCAAGGTAAATGATGATTAATTTACCAAAAATTCTCACAGAATTTAAAATTAAATCTTTAAATAGCTTCTTATCAAAATATAATTGTCCTTAGGGTACTTGTTATACTTTATTATACAATAATTTCTGTAACAACTTATTTCTGAGATTTTATAATTTTTGTACAACAGAAAAAGATGTAACTGTAAATACGATAAATACTCTATATTGTAAACCAAAATTGTTTTAATTGGTCATCTAAGTTGTAAAAAAACCTGCAAATAAAAGGTGATGTAGTTTTTAATACATAACTGTGTTTCAAGCATTCATAAACGAAATTGGAACTGAAGAAACTTAAATTTTTCTTTTTATAAAGGCTCATATACAATTAATAACCTAAAGTTTAAAATGTTAGAAACAGTGGTGGCAATCAAACTGCTTTTTGTTTGAAGTTACAAATGTGGAAAACAATGTAAAATATCTTATTCGCAAGAGGACATGTGTACGTTGGCATTGCTTGGGCTAAAATAGGATATATCTTTTAGCTTTTCCTATCACTGTTTTCACCACAGTATGCAGATTTGCGATAACCCTGCTAGTCATTTGGACGTTATGACACTCTGAAAGGTGTAATGTTAAGAGTGGCTCCTTTGGCTTCCAAAAAATTAAAAACCCTTGTCAATAACAATAAAATGTCCTCCTTTTAAAAGATCAAGGAAGCCTGATAACTCTACCATTTGAGGATCAGTTGTTGCTCCACCATATAAATGGGAACAATATAAAGCTACTTCAAACTCACTAATACCTACTAGTGCTTTGAGAGTATGAATTCCTTTGTAATGTGAGTATGTTCCTTGAGCATGGTCAGGGTAACCACTACTTCGTATTGGAATCTCAGTACAATCAATAACAATGTTTTATTCTCCATCCACCTTTTTGTACATTGCCTAAAAATTTAATTCTTTGAAAGCATTACACACACGTGGGAACAGTTAACCGAAAAGTTATCTTCGTTAATGGTTAATCCACTACTTAAAAAGTTAACTTCAATAATCGTTAAAGCGTTACATTTTTTGCAAAATTAGCTGCAAGTTAAAGTTAACCATTAACAGTCAACCATTTAAGAGTGGAAGAGATGCTTATGTGTTGCAATAGGTATACTGCAAGCAATACCAAGGTGCTGTGTACCATGAAGTGAATCAATAATACATCTACCAAATGTCATTCTGGAAATTGAGTTTTTACTGGGGTTCAGCGTTTTTACCAGTTTCTCAAATGTATCGGATTCTTCAGCAAGTAGTGGAATCTTGTTGGCAACAAAAAGGATTGCAGTACATCGCTCCACATCAGCTTGTAATATGATGGTCCCGGTAGCTATGATACCAAACTTTTTGTTGACGTAAACTTTTATTAGCAGATTGCGATGAAAACAAATCAATCCTGCTGCTATATATATCAGAAGAAGCCACAGCACTTGAAGGCTTTGAATTATTTTTCTTTTTCCCCAATTAGTTGGCTCTGTTTTTACTTTTTCTTCAAACAGTTCATACCTATTTGGATATATGCGAAGGCTAGATATGTGTGCCTTGATTGTAGAAAGTTTAGGAAAACACAGTTTGAATGAATAAATCAACTGTTTCAGTCTAGATTTAAGTGCAACATAAACGCATAAATGTGGCCTAGGATTTTTAATATTATAGTTGCTGTTGTTAGCATTGCTGCTTTCACTAACTGATTGAAGAGCTAAAGTTTCAATTACATAATCATGTAACGAATGTCTAGATTAACTTATTTCACTAACGAATACCAAACCAGTTCCAACTAAAAAAGATAGATTTTCAAAACCTTCTTTCCTAGTATAAAATAGCATGGTAGCAGTAATGGAAAAAAGAACTAGGAAATAAAATTCAAATACCCGTCCGGCATTGAGATCTCGATTTAAAATGTTGTCTCAAAATGTTTCCAGGAAAACGCCAGGATGACTGCTGCAAGAAACAATGGCTGCATTTGTTGCTGTTCTTGTCCTGAAATCTCCTCCGTCATTAATAAGCTCGACGGCAATGAAGCGTAAAGCCATAAGAATAGTTAAAGTATAAAACAGAAGAGTGTATGTGCGTTTTAAAGAGGAGAAATTATATTTTTAACATACTATCAATCCATATCACCATAACTGAAATTCTTAAATGTGGAGAAAGTGCTTTCTTTGTATTAAAAATAATGTACTTCATAGAAGGCAGATCCTTCATTCGTCCTTCACGAAACCACATTACAGCCCAATATAATTTTTATTGACATCTCAATAATATAACTTGGTTAGTTTAAAAACATTATTCCTTATTGGGTCGATTCAGCAGTCATAGAAAATTCTCATTCCTTTTATTTGTAGCGCTCATTGTATGTAGCATTTAACATTAATTTACAGGCCGAAACGGTAGTTACAACATACCGTTATTATTTTGTTAGCGATTCCAACCTAGTAGTCAGGGGGGGGGGTCTAGGGGGCTCAAGCCCCCCCAAAAGCATCTAGGTCCACCCCCGACATTGTATTTTTGGAGACTTTTTTTTTTTTTAGCTTTACTGATTCGAGGCCCGAGGAGGCTATTAAGACTACCCCATGGCCTACTCAAGCCCCCCCCCCCCAAAAAAAACCAAATCCACTGAAGGCAAGCCCTCTGAAACAAAATTCTCTCAAGCCAAGCCCCTCCCCCAAACCAAAGTCCGCTCAAGGCCTCCCCCCCCCCCACCAAAAAAAAAAAAAATTCTGGATCCGCCCCTGCTAGTAGTATTCCTGTCAAAACATTTAACAGTTACCAAATTTCTATTTCACATTATGTAGTCCAAGATTCCAATGAAGGAAGATGTAAATCCATCTTGGGTATGACGAGAGAGATGTCCGAAGTCAAAATGAAACGAAATATACAGGCGAGTTGCGCTATAGGTCTATTTCATCGTTACGCTAAAATAGATTGAAATTACTTGCTTTACGTGTCCCATATATGTATCATAGAAACCGCTGTGGTAGATTTTATTGGATGTCAACACACGGCAGTATGGAAAACATTTATCGATAAGACAGGTTCATAAAATAGAAACATGCTCAAAAAGTAATTTTTTTCACTTTTGCTCCAAGTAGTACAATTACTTGACAGTAATTACTTAAAAGCTTTCATTAGGAAGCAAACCTGACCGGTAGCGTGGTTTGCGTCCTCGCGAATATGGGCGAGTTACGATCCATTTAATCGTTACGCTAAAACAGATTGAAATTACTTGCTTTTCGTGTCCCATATGAGTGTCATAGAAACCTCTGGGGTAAATAACGTTTATTCTAAGTCAACACACGGCAGTATAGAAAAAGAAAAATTAATGGCTAGTGTATTTATTTCGTTTTTCCTTAATTGCGAGTTCCATTTTTTTCTTCGTGTTTTGAATTGATTGTACATATTTGCTGGTGGTGGTATCTAGTGATGGAATTATGAAGTACTGAAGAAGACAGTTATTCATTTGTCTAATTTGCAACCAAAGATGTTACACGTATCGTCAATGTGACGTCACTTCCTCATGCCGTGGAGTCGGGGGATTTTTCGGCTCGGCATCGGGTGTACCCACAGACGCACGTCCGCATATGTATCACCGAGTAGGAAATTGCTGGAAAAAGATATAGATGCTATACTCTCTACAGGCGACAAAGTATTAATTGGAGGAGACTTTAATGCGAAACACTGGCACTGGAACTCAGGCAGGACAAACCAAAAAGGAGAACATCTGTTTGCACTAACGGGAGAGAGAAATGTACAAATGATTGGTCCATTGGAGCCTACCTACATACCCTCAAACCACCACTTGCTCCCAGACATTTGGGACTTCGTCGTAGTAAAAAATATAATACAAGAGGTAAACTTAACTACGATAAACGACCAATCTTCAGATCATCAGCCTGTTAAAATCCAACTAAAAACCTGGATTCCGACACACCGAATGCCGAGCAAGAGAACAAAAGTAGACTGGAGGCAGTACAGTGACTTAGTACAGAGGAAAACGCGACCTAACCTCAAGTTAAATACAGTGGAAGAAATCGATTCAGCAGTGAGCCATTTACAAAGTGTAGTTATGGAAGCAGCAAGTAAAGCGTCCACTACAATTATTGTTAAACACCAAAATGAAACAGACCTACCACCCCTTCTGGAGGATTTGAAATATCTAAAGAATAGATATCGAAAATTATGGCAACGTTACAGGGATCCACAAGATCGCAGGGAGTTTCATCGGTTAGCTCGGGAATTGAAACGAAGACTTACCGAAAGAAAAATAGAAACGTGGGAAAACAAGATGTCTAACTAGCTATTAGAAAAGAAAGAAGCATGGCAACTAATAAGGGCGCTCAAAAATCCAAGGAAAGTTAAGACCGGGATAAATGGGCCATGTGGTGTTGCCTTCCTACCTTTTGCTAAGGTAGAAGTGTTAGCAGATTCATTTGCAACACAGTTCAGAACTCCTAATTATGAGCTGAACGCGAGGGAAAAGAAAATGGAGGAAGAGATTCAGAGGCGTGCAACGAACATAAGAGATTCAGAGGCGTGCAACGAACACAAGAGATGGCGCTACAAACACGATACCACAATTAACTACACCACGAGAAGTGCAAGGAATAATTAAAAAACAGGTGAGCAAAAAAGCACCTGGTACAGATAACGTCACGAATAACCATCTCAAGAACTTACCCAGAAAAGCGATAGTTTTGTTGACTAGGATAATTAACGCTGGAACGACGAGAGGCCATTTCCCTACACCATTGAAAACAGCCAAGATTGTGACTATTCCAAAACCAGGTAAAGACCTGACCAAACCCGACAGCTATAGACCTATTAGCCTTCTGAGCTCACCAGGAAAAGTCATGGAAAGAATAGTCCTAAAGAGGATAACAGAACATTTAAAAGCAAAAGCTACAATTAGAGAGGAACAATTTGGGTTCCAGTCAAGAGTTTCGGCAACAGTGCTATTGTTACGTCTAGTCGAGGACATTTTGGCTGCGTTCAACAAGTGAAAATCTGTAGCAGCAATTATTCATAGACATAGACAAAGCCTATGACAGAGTGTGGAGAGGCAATTTAATATGCAAGCTGGAGGATAAAACAGACATCCCACGCTGCTACATAAAACCCTCAAGGATCAGTACTGTCACCAACTCTGTACAACATCTATGCAAACGATATTCCTGTACCACCCGAAGTTGAATTTGCCCAGTTCGCAGATGATAAGACGAAATATACTATCGGGTACAGACATGAAACAAACATCAGAAGACTGCAGAAAGGCATCGACAAACTCACCGAATGGTGTAGAACCAATAAAATAACGATCAACACCTCCAAGTGCGCTGCAGTATATTTTACTAAGAAAAAACCGGACTTTGACAAACTAACTCAATTGAGAATAGACGGACAAACGATACCGTGGACAAAATCACATCGATACCTAGGAGTAGAACTTGACCAAAAGATGTTGTTCAAAGAACACATCAGACAAAGAATCCGAAAAGGGATGGCTATTATGATCAACTTATATCTGATACTTAGTAGTAAAGAACTGACACTACGGACAAAGAGCAGAATATATAAATCAGTAATACGGCCATTTCTGCTATATGGCTGCCCAGTTTGGGGAATATTGGCAAATTCGAATATTCAACTCCTACAAAGACTTCAAAATCGCTGTCTACGAATAATACTAGGTGCGAGAATGTACACGCCGGTTACAAAAACTTCATGATCAAACAGGAATAAATTATATTAAATGCGAAATTAGAACACAGGCAGAAAAACTATATGATAAAATAAACAAAGAGAAACATATAGAGCCCCGACTACGTCGAATTGGTTTGTATGAACCAAAAACATGGCACAGATACACATATACACAGTTAAACCAAGAACAGTAAAAGACCATTATTTCGGTTTTTCCATAAGACCACCCGAGTGGTGGTCACAGGTTTTCCCCCCAAAGTGATAAATAAAGAGTGCCCCCAAACCTAACCTTAAACTAACAAGCAAAGCTTCCAAAGGAAGTGGTGCTTTAGCATATATATATATATATAAAAAGGGAGAGGGCAGACACCAGACTCGAGCGGGAAAGCGAGCAGACGCGTCGGGGTCTCCGCCTGCCACCGAGTCCCTGCTCGCTATCCAGGCGGGGGTTCCGATCCGCCCGCCTGCTTTTCCCGTCGTGTCTGGAGATCGCGGTGGTGCTTGCTGTCGCTGGGAGAGCGGCGACGGTGGAACCTGCAGCGGCCTTTGCTGCACGCGACTCCCAGCGGCTTCCAGCCTGGACGTGGTTCCTAGACGGCTCTCCATTCTCGCTGATGATAAACAGCTGACTCCACTGCGTTTGTGGTCTACAAATACTGTACACGATTTTAACTACAACCTGTCATTGGATATCTGAAAATAAAATATTGAAAGCTATTTAAGTGTGATTTATTAATAATTTAACGGCATAATGATACATAACCTAATCTGACTGAGACGTACGTTTTCAAACAAAATGTAGTTTTCTATGGGGAGGTGGATGTGATTAGTTCTGATATAAGCCCATGCTCCGTTTGTGTGTTAATTTTACTTCCTATTCTCACAAAACGCTATCTGTAACGCCGTGACGTTACTCTAAGACGTCGTGCTATGACGTCACGCTTTTCGTCCCTTTTTTTATACCAACTTACGATGAGAGTTGTTGTACTAGGTTATATGCGTTATTTAATTATAGTTCTATGCTTCAGTAAATAAAGTAACTGTCAGAACCGAAAGAAAAGTACGTATTCCGTTTAAATCATTTTTTCTTATTTAAAATTCGTCTTATGTAGAGCTGAATTCATCACGTCATTTTTAACGGATTTTTTATTTATTTATTTGACCCTAGATCTTGAATAGACCATACAGTCTGCCTGGCGAAGTTACAAGGTAATAACATTAATAGTATGAAAATAGTCGTTTCCGCATTATTTCTACTTCTTCCAGTGGTAATCCCTTTTCTCAAAATATTCGTGATTTCGTGGATCGAAGATGTTACCTGGGATTCCGATTTGAGAAACATATACTTAAGAAAAGGGATTACCACTGGAAGACGTAGAAATAATGAGGAAACATTGCATAAAATTTATAGTATGTCTCATTGAAGAGATAAACATAGATTGCCAGAAAAATTGACACTGACGAAAAAGTTTCTCGAGTAAGTACTAAACAAGAACTTAATCATAAGAAAGAAAATCTAATTGACATAATGGTTCATTTCAATAAAAGTGCAGAATTCATAACAACACTCGAGGATGAGTGGCGACACATTCATTTACTGTAATGGAATGAGACGAAAGATTAAAAAAAAAAAATAGTTGTGAAGTATTGCGTTTCAAAAATGCTCAGGGAGAACGTGGATTTGGGGAATTAGCTACTTTTGCAATCACCCTTTTAATGCTGCCGCATTCCAATAAAAGAGCTGAAACCCTATTTAACAGTATGAATGTAATGAAAACATGCAGATGACTAGAATGAACTTGAATCTTTTAACTGCAATATTAATAAATAGCTTAGCTCTTACCTTCTGAATAGAAAACAGAAAGTGTAATGGACTGTCTTGAGGCAGCCTTAAGTGGTCCACTGTTTTCTGAATGGGAATTAATCAGTTGTGGAGTACCTCAGGGTTCTATATTGGGGCCACTATTGTTTTTAATGTATATAAATGAGTTTCATCTAAAAACTTAAAATTTATCAAATTTGCAGATGACACAAACATAGGAATGAAAAATAATCCAGATTTACCCATAGAATATGTTTAAAATCTTTTAAAAACTGCTTTAAGCACCTTTGGAACAAAAGATACGTCTCAGAATGACTGGTTTGCTGATTACGAGGACAAATTACGTCCATACATCGAGCACAAAAGAGCAGCTCATATAACACTTCTAAACATCCCTAGTGATCAAGCCAAGTTGGAATACAAAAAAGCTAAAGCAGATCTACAACGTATCACTCGCCGTTGCGTGAATGAGTATTGGACAAACATTTGCAAGTCCATACAGCAGTACCATGATCTCGGGGACTAACGAGGCATGTATCAAGGCATCAAGAGTGCAATCGGGCCCACAACCAGGAAACGTGCTGCCCTAAAAGACTTAAATGGGGAACCTATTGTTGACAAGCAGAAGCAGTTGGAAAGATGGTCAGAACACTACTCAAACCTTTACTCCAGGGCAGTCAGCATAAAGCCTGAAGCACTGGATAGTTTACCAACTTATCCTACTGCTTTAGAACTCGATGATTTACCTTCACAGGTACCTTTCACTGGAGAGACTCAAACTGGGAAAAAGTACAGGTCGTGACAACCTACCGGCTGAAATAATTAAACTTGACTGTGTTTTTCCGGTCATATATGAACTCCTAAAGCGGTGCTGGTACGAGGGTACAATACCACAGGACATGTGTGATGCAGATATATTTACCCTTTATAAGGGCAAAGGTGATAGAGGTGATTGCAACAATTATATAGGTATATCCCTCCTCAGCATTGCTGGAAAAGCTATCGCTCGAGTCGTTTTGGGAAGACTGGAAACCCTCGCCTCACGTGTCTACCCCGAATCTCAGTGCGGATTTCGCGCCGGCCGCTCCACGAGTGACATGATCTTCACTGTCCACCAACTTCAAGAAAAATGCCGTGAACATCGTGTGCCTTTATACATGGCTTTTGTCGATCTAAATAAAGCCTTTGATACAGTTAGCCGTACCGGCCTTTACGACATCCTGCACAAAATCGGCTGCCCACCTAAGCTGTTGTCTTTAATCAAGGCCTTTCACGATAACATGCAAGGCTCTGTGATATTTGATGGCGAAGCTTCTGCATCCTTCAAAGTAAACCGCGGTGTACGACAGGGCTGTATCTTAGTGCCCACACTCTTTGGAATTTTCTTCTATGTTCTGCTCTTAGTAGCTTTTAAAAACTGTCACGTTGGAGTACATCTGCATACAAGGAGTGACGGTAGACTTTTTTAATATAAGTCTATTGAGATCTACTAAAAAGCTTATTCAACTAATTGTTCGTGAACTTCTATATGATGACGATGTGGCTTTTGTCGCTAATACCGAAGAAGAGCTTCAGGAGATGCTGACTAGATTCGGTCATGCATGTCATCTGTTCTCGATGAGTGTCAATTCCAAGAAGACGGTTGTCATGGTTCAGGGCACAGACCGTCTTCCAATAATAACATTGGAAGGCATCCCTCTTCAAGTAGTAGAACACTTCCAGTATCTCGGCTCCATCACTACATCCAACCAGTCCATTCAAAAGGATATTGACGCACGAATTGGCAAAGCCGCGACGACCTTTGGCAAGCTTTGACACGTGTCTGGAGAAACCCCAAGGTAACTCTCTCCACCAAATTCTAGTATACCAGACGTGTGTCCTGAGCATCTTACTGTACGCAGCTGAGACGTGGCCCACTTACGCCTGGCAAGAGAGACAGCTGAACGCTTTCCATATGCGCTGCCTGCGGACAATACTTGGAGTCACGTGGCAGGACAAAATGAGCAATGAGAGTGTTCTGTCTACCACGAACTGTCACAGTATTACTGCCACCCTAAAACAAAGACTACTCCGCTGGCTTGGCCACGTCCATAGAATGGACCCTGAGAGACTTCCACGGAATGTCATGCTCAGTCAGATTGCTAATATCAAGAGACCTGTAGGGCGCCCAATGCTAAGGTTTAAGGACACCTGCAAACGTGATTTGGAGAGCTTCGGCATGCGCACTACTGACTGGGAAGCTTGAGCCAGCACGAGACCCTTATAGCGTCATCATATCACCACCGGCATGTCTAAATATGACGAAGCATGGTTGGATAAAATAAAGCTGAAAAAGCTTCGTAACAGGGAAGTACATCCACCGGATCCCTCTTTCGTGTGCGATAGATGTGGCAAAATTTGTCGCGCCCCCATCGGACTATTCAGCCACAAAAGAAGATGCGATGCACTCAACCCAAGTGATAGCTGAGTCGCTACAACTATCATCTGTGAAGATGCTGTGGCCAATATTATATGTTTAAAATAATGTGTTTGAACATATTAATAAATGGTTTACGGCTAATGGCTTGACTTTATACTTTGATAAACCCAATGGATGCAATTCAGTATATCACACAAATTAACACCAGATATAGGCATAAAATTTGTAGGCCAGTCCAATCAAGAGGTAGAGTGTGCGAAATTTCTAGGATTGCATATTGATCATGATTTAAATTGGAAGGTACATGTTTGTGAATTACTAAAGCGATTGGGTGCAGCCACATGTGCAATTCCTACAATTAAAATCCTTTGTAGCCACAAATTATGCCTTATTTGAAACAAATAGCAAAATACACAATTATTGCACTAGAAGTAAAAATGATCTTCATAAGGATTACAAGTCGTTGCCTTTTGTTCAAAAAGGGGTCCTGTATTCAGGGATACATATCTTCAGTAAGCTCCCAACACATATTAAATGTCTAGAAGATAAAAAGAATTAATTCAGGAAAAAATTAAAATAATTTTTAATTGACAACTCCTTTTTCTCTGTCGAAGAATTTATTTCTAAGGCATCTACAAAATAAACTGCCAGATGGTTGTGTAAATGTATTTGTCATTATTAATGTACCATGAAAGCTATGACTTTAAATCTCCTGGTGGATGTATTATTTTGTTATAGAATTGTTTATCTGTAAATTGACAACTTTCCACATCCCACAGAGCCATTCGCTTATATTGGGATCAATGAATGTTTTGTGTTGTTGTATTGTATTAAGAGTACGCTGCGGTTTAAGGCTCGGTCACACGGGGCGATTTTTGTCGCTGCTAATAAACGCGGCGATCATTCGCCGCGAGTAGCATGTTCAATTCTCATCGCTAGTAGCGCGCGATTGTGGCGGTCACGTGACCCAGTGGGCACTACACAGCGTTTTTGTCGCCTGGTCTGACAGCTCAATCCCTAGTCATTTCATTGTTGTCTGACGTTCACCGTTTTTTTTTATACAATTCCATTTTTTAAATTTTTTTGTCATTATGGAAAACAGGGAAGGAAATGTGACCAAATGGTTGATTTTTATGTTCTTTTATGTTTATCGGAAGGAGTGTTGCACACCAATAACAATAAATAAATTAACAATAATGCGCGAATAAAATCCTTTGAGTAGGTTTTTTAATGAATTGAATGACACTAGACTGATCATTCCATCTGGCGAAAATCTCAGAAAAAAATTAAGAACATTAAGGATGCATACAGAAAATAATTTAGCTATGAATAAATACTCCACAGACTTCAGGCTATCACCACTTGCCATGTAACATTAGTTAATTTCTAGTTTGGTCTTACATAGAATCGCACCTCATGGTCAGCGTATCTTTTTCATAAGTTGAGGAGCAACTAATTCAAGTATTTTATCAAAATTTCCTTCAGTTAATCGTTGAATATTTCTGTAGGCTTGTGGATCCTAGTTCTATCAGAAGAAACGCAGAAGCCTCAACTTTTTCTATTCGTAATCCAGTAGCGGACCCATTTTATTTTATTTTTAAAATTTAATTTAACAAATGTTTACTCAACTCAGCATTAGCCGAAAGAATCAATCGTCTCAGAACTATACGACGCTGTTTGTACGATATTATAACCAACGAATGTGGTTGATACATTCAGGGCCGCATTTAGGCTCTGTGGGCCCCTAGGCTATACATGTGGTGCGGGCCCCCTGTCGGCAGTTGCTGGATTCTTAAATTTCGTGCGGGCCCCCTTTTGTGGTGCGGGCCCCTAGGCTACAGCCTATGTAGCCTATGCTTAAATGCGGCCCTGGATACATTACTTCTCTAGCCACAACCTAATCGCTCAAACCAATCGCTCCGTGTGACTGGCTAAAGGCTCGGTCACACGGGGCGATTTTTATCGCTGCGACTTGAATAACAGCGATTAATCGCTTCGTGTGACAATGTAATCGCTGCGATTGTCCCTTCTAGCAGCGATAAAAAATCGCAGCGATGAGAATTAAACATGTTCAATTCTCATCGCTACTAGCGCGCGATTGTGGCGGTCACGTGACCCAGTGGGAGCTACACATCGTTGTTGTCACCTCGTCTGACAGCTAAATCGCTACTCATTTCATTGTTGTCTGACGTTCACCTTTTTTTTCCATTTAATTCCATTTTTTTAATTTTTTGTCATTATGGAAAACGGGGAAGGAAATATGAACAAATGGTTGATTTTTATGTTCTTCTATGTTTATCGGAAGGAGTGTTGCACACCAATAACAATAAATAAATTAACAATAATGCGCGAATAAAATCCTTTGAGTAGGTTTTTTAATTAATTGAATGACACTAGACTGATAATTCCATCTCTCGAAAATCTCAGAAAAAATTAAGAACATAAGGATGCATACAGAAAATAATTTAGCTATGAATAAATACTCCACAGACTTCAGGCTATCACCACTTGCCATGTAACACATGGAGGAAGGAAATATATGGAGACGACGCAAGAGACCTTCATCACGCATTGAAGTGAAGCAGGGCCGAGGAGGAGTGGGGGGGCATGGCCGGAGTGGAGGGGGCATGGCCGCTTCCATACAGACACGGGGAATATGTACAAAAACCTCAAGGGGACTCTAGGATAAACGTGACGCCGCAATCTGGTGATGGATTATTATGTAACTCGATATGACAAATAAAAAATGAAGAATAAAATTTTTTGAGATCCTGCTTAGTTTTCGAGATATTCTGTCCCAAATGTGAAATGGTTTTGGTTGAAATTCAGAAGAAAAAAATTGGTCAAAGTCAAATTTGATGATGGATTCTTATTTAAAAAGACGAGACAAATGAAAAATAAAGAATAAAAATTTTCGATATCTCACCTAGTTCTAGAGATATACTGTATCAAAAGTGAGGTGTCTTGAGTTGAAATAGAGAAGAAAAATTTCGCAAAAGTCAAATTTAATGATCGATTCTTATGTAACACGACGAGACAAATCGAAAATAAAGGATAAAATTTTTCGATATCTTGCTTAGTTTTCGGGATACACTGGGAACATCGCAATTGTTTGGAAGCGAAATATCGCCGCTGCCGCCACTGCGCATGCGCGAGCCTGCTTAACCAATTTAACGTCACTTCTCCTCCATATATTTCCTTCCTCCATGATGTAACATTAGTTAATTTCTAGTTTGGTCTTACATAGAATCGCAGCTCTTGTCAGTGTATATGTTTCATAAGTAGAGGAGCAACTACTTCAAGTTTTTTATCAAAATTTCCTTCGGTTAATCGTTGAATATTTCTGTAGGCTTGTGGATCCTAGTTCTATCGGAAGAAACGAAGAAGCCTCAGCTTTTTCTATTCGTCTAATCCAGTAGCGGACCCATTTTCTTTTCTTTTTAAAATTTAATTTAACAAATGTTTACTTAACTCAGCATTAGCCGAAAGAATCAATCGTCTCAGAACTATACGACGCGGTTTGTACGATATCATAACCAACTAATGAGGTTGATACATTACTTCTCTAGCCACAACCTAATCGCTCAAACCAATCGCTCCGTGTGACTGGCTAGTAGCAGCGACAAAAATCACGTGCGTCTGTGGGTACACCCGATGCCGAGCCGAAAATCCTCCCACTCCACGGCATGAGGAAGTGACGTCACATTGACGATACGTGTAACATCTTTGGTTGCAAATTAGACAAGTGAATAACTCTTCTTCAGTACTTCATAATTCCATCACTAGATACCACCACCAGCAAATAGGTACAATCAATTCAAAACACGAAGAAAAAAATGGAACTCGCAGTTAAGGAAAAACGAAATAAGTACACTAGCCGTTAATTTTTCTTTTTCTGTACTGCCATGTGTTGACTTAGAATAAACGTTATTTACCCCAGAGGTTTCTATGACACTCATATGGGACACGAAAAGCAAGTAATTTCAACCTATTTTAGCGTAACGATTAAATGGATCTATACAGCAACTCGCCCGAATTCGCGAGGACGCAAACCAAACAAACCACGCTACCGGTCAGGTTTGCTTCCCAATGAAAGCTTTTATGTAATTACTGTCAAGTAATTGTACTACTTGGAGCAAAAGTGAAAAAAAAAATACTTTTTGAGCATGTTTCTATTTTATGAACCTGTCTTGTCGATAAATATTTTCCATACTGCCGTGTTGACATCCAATATACGTTATCTACTCCAGCGGTTTCTATGATACATATATGGCACACGTAAAGCAAGTAATTTCAATCTATTTTAGCGTAACAATGAAATAGACCTATAGCGCAAATCGCCTGTATATTTCGTTTCATTTTGACTTCGGACATCTCTCTCGTCATACCCAAGATGGATTTACATCTTCCTTCATTGGAATCTTGACTACATAATATAAAATAGAAATTTGGTAACTGTTAAATGTTTTGACAGGAATACTACTAGCAGGGGCGGATCCAGGATTTTTTTTTTTTTTTTGTGCGGGCGGGGGCCTTAAGCTGACTTTGGTTTGGGGGAGGGGGCTTGACTTGAGAGAATTTTGTTTCAGAGGGCTTGCCTTCAGTTGATCTTGGTTTTTTTTGGGGGGGGGGGCTTGAGTCGGCCATGGGGTAGTCTTTATAGCCTCCTCGGGCATCGAATCCGTAAAGCTAAACAAAACAACAAAAAAAAGTCTCCAAAAATACAATGTCGGGGGTGGACTTAGATGCTTTTGGGGGGGGGCTTGAGCCCCCTAGACCCCCCCCCCCTGACTACTAGGTTGGAATCGCTTACAAAATGATAACAGTATGTTATAACTACCGTTTCGGTCTGTAAATTAATGTTAAATGCTACATACAATGAGTGCTACAAATAAAGGGAATGAGAATTTTCTATGACTGCTGAACCGACCCAATAACGAATAATGTTTTAAAAATAACCAAATTATATTATTGAGATGTCAATAAAAAGTATATTAGGCTGTAATGTGGTTTCGTGAAGGACGAATGAAGGATCTACCTTCTATGAAGTACATTATTTTTACTACAAAGAAAGAACTTTCTCCACATTTAAGAATTTCAGTTATGGTGATATGGATTGATAGTATGTTAAA
>JARYHS010015514.1:0-22336 GCA_031002005.1 Vandiemenella viatica
AAATTAGCACCACCTACCTGGACGCATCGGACAGATACGAACGGGAGGGAGCGGTGATGTGAGGAGGTTCGCGGGGGTAACATGGCCTTGAACCGCTAGTCCTAAGTGAACAGGGTGCGGTGTAACAGTTTCATTTATTTTTCAGGAAAATAGGACTAATATTGTAATCAGTATTAGCTGAAAGCTCGTGCGGAGTTTTAACTTAGTCGATTCTGTTCAATGAATTTAAAAAAAAAAATATTTGTTAGAGTTTCGCAGTTTGTCTTTTTATTTCCTACTTATGACTTTCGAATCGTCGACGTAGAGGTCTTTAGAAGCGTGATGGGGGTGGGGATAAGGAACGGTACGGAATTCGGCAATGGCCTTTTCAAAGAAGCATCCCGGCAATCGCCAGGATTGATTTGGAGAAACCATGGAAAACGCAAATCTGGATGCCTGGACGGGGATTCCAACCGGCGTCCTCCCCAGTGCGAGACTAGAACGTTAGATAGATAGATACAGGGTGTCCAGAAAAGGACTCCCTGATTTCAAAATTAAATATCTCGAAAACAAAGATCGATAGAGGAATGCAGTAAACGGTATATTTATCGTGACAGCTGTAAGAAGTGTATACAGCAGTTTGAGGAATACTTCGGGAATCGAGTCATTGCTTTGGGATATCCCGAATTTACTGGTGCAGACATGGATTGGCCTCCATATTCGCCGGATGTGACTCCCTGTGACTTTTTTTTGTGGGGCACAGTGAAAGACATGGTCTACCCGAAGCATTTCACCACGCTGGACGAACTGGAATCGGCGATCTCTGCGGCATGTGAATCCATTTCGGTCGAGACACTACGAAATGTGATGGCGAATTTCATTCTTCGTTTGCGCCACCTCTGTAGTGCCAATGGTGAACATTTTGAAAACATTGTGATGTGATTGTTTGCAAAGATTGTTTTCATACGATTATTTCACTTATGTATGCTGATATGAGCTGTACAGCGTACATCTGTTAGCAGCTTTTGTAACTATTATTTCACACTGCTGTATACACTTCTTACAGCTGTCACAATAAACATACCGTTTACTGCATTCCTCTATCGATCTTTGTTTTCGAGATATTTAATTTTGAAATCAGGGAGTCCTTTTCTGGACACCCTGTAGCTAGATAGATTTGATCGCTTTGATCCCATGTGAGAATAGTCTCGGGTATGTCGAACAGTACACACACTTATTAATAATATCAATTACATTACCAGAAATTGATAACAAGTTAGCTACTTAACAACCAATTAGTATAATTAATATCCACTGTAATCTGCAAATACAATCCCACGTTAATTACTACACATGTGGAACAGTGTATACACTTGTTACATATCAATTACCATAATACGTTTCCACTGTAATATGTAACTACATATTATATCATGTTAAATACTATGTATGTGGAACGGTGCACACACTTATTAACAATATCAATAATATTATCAACAACTGATAGCCAGTCAATTACTTAAAAATCTGTTAGTATGGTATTTTTCCACAGCAATTTTTGAATGCATACTATCCCATGTTAATTACTATAGATGAGTATATTTTGTAAACAGTATAATTACTTCATTTGGCAACAGTTTCAATAGAAAGAAAAACCATATATCATTTTAGTCATTGCGGACAACTTTGTCAGCTTCCCCTTCCATACACCATATATAGTATATTCTCAGCCATTCCTAGTTACTAAATTCCAAGAAGAAAATTCTTTTACAGAGTAAAATTGCTTCTGAAGCAGAAAATCTTTCAGTTTGGACTTAAAACCGCTCACCCACCACCTCGGTTGTAGCTTGTCGACGTTGAAATTATTAGTGGCGGGAGAGAATTAGGTGCAAGGAAAGGGAAGGCATCGAGCTATGACCTTTTGAAGGAAACACTGCACCATCCCCTTCTAGTATTTCCGGAAAATCATGGAAAAAAAAAAATTTTGTGGCTAGTACCGACGATCGAACATGCTTCTTAACTGCTGTTCTTTGTCGAAGATAGGTTATGATCGTGATGAACGAATGTGGCAGTAGCGGCCAATAGAACAAAATATCAGATATGATGGTTTCACTAGCTTTATTTTGGATGTATCGAAAACAGTATTTAATCTCTGGATCTAGAAATAGTTTACTTTTCACCTTTTTATGTGTGAATGTTCGCAATACATGGAGGCCTAGGTGAGGTGTAATTCCATATAGGAATTCCTAGAAAAATTTTCTCATTTCTTCACCCTTCATATATATTGCAAGTGTTGTATAATTTCTGTGTGATGGTTATGTTGTGTTCTCTCAGCTAGTTATGGACGAGAGATGAAAGAAGTAAAAATGTGAATGCCGGTTCGCCACATACAATGGAAAAATCAAACCTTTCCTGAAGTCCCAATGCGGTGAGGTTTTGGGTTATCTCATTCCTTCCGTGCGTTATCTAGTGACTACGGTAGACGTGCATCACCACCAATTCTATTTTGTTGACCAAATAACAAATGGTGAAAATTTCGTCTACCATCGGAAGTAAATTATTACCAAACAGACTGCTGACATTTTATTTTATAAGTTAAATACTATTAAGTGGTATAGTGAATGTTATTGAGCTTTAATCCTGGAATATGAAATAAAGTCATTTAGACAGTATTTCTTTGTTTGGTGATTATACAGAAGTGTGAGGAATTATATTGTGGCACGACGTGGTTCGACGAAATAAAAGAACGCTATAGAAGTGCTAATAAGTAGGAACTATAAGATTTAGAATCAATTATTTAGTTGGAAATTAATAAAGGAACCTACAATATTGTTTGCGAAAATTGTAACACCAAGAAGTTTACATGAAATTTACTCCACAGTTTAGGTTCATGACACTCAGGGCCGGCGCTAGGAATTTAGGAATTTCGGTTTCGGGGTAAAATGGGCGACCTTTTTCTTCGAGGCCTGGGGGCCCCTGTAGCCGGTGATCGGGGCCCCCATCAGCCGGCGGGCCCGGCTACATTTCACCCGCTTACCCCTCCCTAACGCCGGCCCTGATGACACTACACTTTGATTGCGTGAAGCCGCCACGTGGTGCAATCACAGGCCTATAGGCGTCGTGGCATGAATCAAAGAGAGCCTGAATATACAGCTTGGGAATACATTTTCACGAGATTTGTAGATGCTTTCACAAAGTATCAACATTGGTTGCTAGAGGACCATAACGGAAAAGGACATGGTCGATGAGCTTCTTGTCTGACGAACGTGCAGGCCAGAGAAGCAGTGGTTCCCGTCCTATTTGAAGATGGCTTGTAGAATTCATCGACAAATGTGGCCGGCAGTGTCCTGCTGAGTTACCTTCAGGAAGGGCAGTGCGTCTGGGTATAAAACATCCTGATGTAATGGTTGCTGTTCAGATTGCCCTCAATACGTGGGAGGCGAGATCGCATATTATAGCGAATGGCTCCACAAACCAACACAGATTTCCAGAAAGCCTTTGACTCTGTGCCCACACAACCGCCTTTTAGCGAAGCCACGAGCGTACGGTATATCGGATCAGCTTTGTGAATGGATAAAGGATTTTCTAACTGGTCGGTCGCAGTATGTCGTCGTTGAAGGAGAAAGTTCTTCTAGTCTAGATGTTACATCGGGGGTACCTCAAGGAAGTGTAATAGGACCACTTCTTTTCTTAATTTTTATAAACGATATCGGAGACAAAGTGAAAAGCCTTTTTAGATTGTTTGCTGATGATGCGGTTATTTATAGGGAAGTAAGAAATTTGGCCGATTGCTTAGAAATTCAGCGCGATCTGGATGTTATTTTGGCTTGGTGCGCTGAGTGGCAACTTACTCTAAATTGTAAAAAGTGAAAGACAATGAGCATAACTAACAAAAAGAATGCAATTGTTCAGAAATACGAGTTAAACAATACAGTTATTGAAATGGTCGATTCTATGAAATATTTGGGAGTAACAGTACAAAGGAACATGAAATGGGACATACACATTAATTCGTTAGTAGGTAGAGCAAATTCTAGGCTGCGATTCATAGGTCGAATATTGAAAAATTGTAATGAACAAAACAAAGGAGATAGCGTACAAATCTCTTGTTCGTCGACATTTGGATTATTGTTGTGCCATTTGAGTAGTGTGTCTAGGGGGTTTTTGGAACACTTTGAGGACGAATTATACGCACCCGTCCTTAGCACCGTACCGCACCGTACCGTACCGTACCGTCCTCTGACGTCACGACTGCTCGCTGCTTGCTCTGGCAGCTCTCCAGTGCCCGATTTTACGCGCGCACACACACACACACACACACACACACACACACACACACACACACACACCTAAATCAGTATGTGTCAGATGTTATGAAGGACATTCTTCGACTTGTCTCTTTAAACGAGAAGAAAAAGGTTACAAATTTATCCAGCTGTTGTGTGCATTGCTGAATCCAAGCCACTTTACCAAAGCTTTTCTTCCTTTCTTACGTATTATTTTCTCAACAAGATATGATGACGGATATTTAGTTTTTTGTAACTCTTCAACATAGAAAGCTCCAGCTATGGGCTGTGATTTGTAATCTTCAAGGAGATATGTTCTCGGATTGGTTTCTTGCACTTTACGTATTTTGAAAATTTCCGTGGACCAATTGGCGGTGTACCCTTTGTCCAAAGACTGTTTTCTGTTTACTAATTCTGACGTAATCACCAACTTTGAGTTTTGACTGGCGTGGATCAATCATTTTAATTTTGTTATACACAGTAGATAGAAGGCTATTATCTTTTACATCCACTGGGCGCATTTTAATCGTTCTGTGTTTCATGTGATTATACTGTTTGACCAGATCTTGTACAGTGTTAATCCATTTGTAGGAGCCCTGAGCAGTAAATTTTCTGAACATAAGACTCTTGAGAGTTCTGTTAAAGCGTTCGACTACGGAAGCTTTCATATTTGAAAAAGTAGAGTAGTGATTAATTCTGAGATTCCGCATTAACTTTTTAAAACTAGTATTGTAGAATTCTTTTCCTAGATCAGTTTGTAAATTTACTGGGACCCGCTTACTTTTTATATATATATTTAAGTGCGTTTGCAACTGCAATTCCAGTTTTAGTCTTCAGAGCAGCAACCCATGCATATTTGGAATAAACGTCAATTACTGTTAACAAATACTTATACCCAGAATTCCATTTAGAATATGCAATCATATCGACTAAGTCTGCTTGATGGAGATCATCAAGTCCTTTCGTGATAACTGCCCTCCTGGGATACGTTCGGCGAGCAGGACGATGAAGCTCATCAGCAATGACAGCTTGCATCTTCTTCTTTTTTTTTTAATACTAACTTGCTGCTTACTGAAGGCAATATGCTTTTCGAAATGACAGAGTTGTGATAAAATGTTTGCTTATAAGGAGTTGGAAGGGGCACGAGGAGGAGGGGAAGAGGAGCAAGGGAAAAAGAAAGATAACACGTATTTTTAGGAAGACGTTTTATTTTCAAAGTACCATCGCATAATTAATCGTACGTTAGTCTTTGCTAAACATCGATCATTTTCTTCATCAACAATATTGAAAGATTTTTTCAGCATTTTCAATGATGGACAGTCTAGAGATTGCATGTCAACTACTCTGCCACGATCTGTACCTAATAAAGTCGTTGCCCATTCTGCTTTTTCTAGACCCATTACCATAATGTAGTACAAGATTTGCACAACTCCCACAGCGTATTTCTCGCAGTAAGTAGTGATACTCCATCCATTCCCCACTGTTGATGAAGGTGATTGCGTGTCACCCACGAGTTCATCCTCTGAGTTTTTTCTGATAAGGTGCTGAATGCTAAAACTTGTGCGATAGTGACATACTGCTCTGCAATAACTTGATTGCCGTCCACGAGAATAGCAGCGGCTTGTTTAGGCACAAAATTATTTGCATCGTCTTTGAATCCTTGCAGGTCTATGAAAGCTATCTTCATTCTGTTGTGATGAGAGAAGGAAAAAAAAATAGATGAAGGTATCATATAATTTCGTTTAATGTTGCTAGTATCATAGTAAATCTCCATCCACCGCCGACTTCTCTTACCTGACAAACAGATAATGTCTCTCTCTCTATAGACGATAATGGTAATGATAGGAGGAGGAGGATAAAAAAGCAGCCACTTCGATGAAACACAGACTGATAGCAGTTCTCTGAAAGCATCTCATTTTATTTGCTATTTTTCCACCTCCTTTGCAGAAGTTATCACGTAAAAGCAAAATATGCATGTAGAGGACGCTGTATGACAATAATAGCAATGTTAGCAGCTTGCTTTTGGGCTGGCAGCCATTGGCCCTCTTCCAACAGCAGATGTTACGTGAACGAATGATACTGCAGGGGAGGAAAGAGTTTAGCAAATAACACAGTAATATGATCTAGCACGCTGGGAGAGGAACTATATGAATCTCTGCCAAAAATGTTATTTTCGCGGTGTCCAAATAACACAGTAATATGATGTAGCTCGCTGGGAGAGGAATTATATGAGTATCTGCCAAAAATGTTATTTTAGCGATGCCCAAATAACGCAGTAATATGATGTAGCACGCTGGGAGAGGAACCATATGAGTCTCTGCCAAAAATGTTATTTTAGCAGCGCCGTAACAACTCCATCAATAGCAGCAGGAGGTAACATTTCTATAACAGGGTAAATGTACTCCAAAAGAAGCAATGTGTAGTATGACAGCAAGAGGTATTCTCTCTCTCTCTGTGAATGTAGCAGAGAAACAAAATTTTTATGCATATAGACCAGTATAAAGCTCAGGCATGCGACAGACGTTTCCAGTCATTCGAATTCCTTCAGCTGTGCGAGTGCCCCGTGCGAGTGTCAGTATTGGCACTGCCTTTGCTGTCGGAGAGAGTGAAACACATAGCTGGCTCAAAACATGTAAGTCTAACATGCATTACTTAGTGCTACTACTACTAAGTGTCATATAGTCTTCATCTACTAAGAAGTTGTTGTAACTCAAGAGAACAGGGATGCCTCTCATTCAGTGTTGCAGAGTCTGAAGCAGCTGGGAGAAGGAGGGGGCTCGAAAAGTACGCTGCGGCTGTCATCTCTGGAACAGGGAGAGAAATATCCCATCCTAAGTGCGAGACGGACGACGACGAAATTTGGAGCAGCCGTCGTAGTATACTTGAAGGAGTCCAAAATATTCCTTCCTGCAAGATTCACCGCTCTCAGTGATGAAGAATTGGAATTTCTGAATTGTGGAAAAGTTGCTCTGATATATCGTGGTAGGAATAATAGTATGGATATCGTTGACTTTGAATCTGTTTGATAAATACTAACATATGTTTCCTTGTACTAATATTATGCAGTTGTTAGCATATTGTGATACTAACCATGTCTATTCAAATACGGAAAGTTTCACCGAATGGCAAGATTAAGGAAATAGATTTGCAATCCTTAAAAGACGATACCTGCAGCACAGATTTTGTTACACGTGACACATTAGTATTTGCAGTAAAAGTAGTAGGGTGTGGTGAGGATGCAAATGCATTTTCCGATCTGAATGGAAAAATAGTGCAGCTAATTCAAATAGAGTGCTTTAAACAAGGTGAACATTTTGCTGCTTTTCAAGTCTATGACAAATACGAGTGTACATATTACACAGAGTTATTTGTTAGCAAGTATAATAATCTTGTTGATGCTTACATCAAAGAGATTTTGTTTGTATTGTATACAATTTGTCCTCATAATGCATTTAGTTGCCAATTTGATTTTCTAAATGGAGCAGCTTGCCTCAAAACATGGTTAGAGGGTGGAGATGTTTCATTTATATATTCTAATTGTAATAACCTGTTGTCTGCCATATACGATATTTTGAGAAGCGCTGAAAGTGAATAATGACTGAACCATCGCCAAAGCGCATTAAACTGAATCATGATCATCAGGAAAGTAATGCTCTGGAATGGGTTTCGGTTGAAAGTGCGTTCAAAAATAGAATATGTACAGGTGAGATATCTAACCGAGTGGGGTTTAAGGACCCGACATATTTCTTGGATGCGTGTTTCTCTGTCTTCGAGAACATAGTGCGTAAAATTAACAAGCCTCTTAAAATTAATTTTTCACTCGTCGGCAATTTTGTCCTGCCCAAGTCGGGTGAAGTAGAAGAAAAGTACTTAAATACAAAGAATTTAGAACTATTCTCCTCTGGCATTACCGAAGAGTGGTATTCAACTAAAGTTATGGATGTACTGTTAAAGAAACTGGAGAAATTTCAATTGAGAGATTCAGGTTGGGCGTTGCGTAATATAGTAAAACTATGTATTAATGTTAACGAAAACAAAGGGTTTTATGCGGGACTTCACACGAAACTGCCAAAAGTGATTGCAAATAAACATGCAGTAATTAGCGTTCACTCGAAAGGCAATGCTTGTTTTAAATGGGCAATTCTAGCTGCTTTGTATCCTGTAAGCAAGAATGCGCACCGTGTGTCTGCATATTTTGCACATGCAAACAAATTAAACTTTTCTAATATACCATTTCCTACAGAGCTAAAGCATGTTCATATATTCGAAAAGCAGAATGAAAGTGTGTCTGTCAATGTGTATGGTATACAGTACTCGGATTATGAGTGGATGGTTGTTGAAGACGGAGAAGTGGATGAGGAGAGAGAGGGGGCAAGGAGGAAGAGGGAAAGATCTAAAGATTTCCGAGTTATACCACTGTATATTACAAAAGTACCAAAGAGAAAAAACCACGTAAACTTATTAATGCTGCAGCTTGCAAATGCAAATATATATCATTTTTATTATATAAAAAGTTTGTCGAAGCTAGCACATTATAGCATTACTGCTCATCATAAGTCTGTCGTGATATGCCCCGTTGTCTGTGTTATTTTCATTCAAAACAGAAGTTAGAAGCACACTTGCTTGACTGTGCACAGTTTAAGCCAGTCAACACTATCATGCCAAATGAGCACAATAAATATATAAAGTTTTCCAATTTCAGAAACAAGTTAAAGTTGCCTTTTATAATATACGCGGACACTGAGTGCATGCTGCAACCAGTTGCTGGCTGCAGTAGAAGTAGTAACTCTGATCAAATACATTTACATACACCATTTAGTATTGCATATTACATACATTGTAGTTATAATGTCAACTATTCAGAATTTAAATTGTATCGAGGCCGTGATTGCATGCAATGGTTCACGAAACAGCTGTATGCAATTGCTGAGTATGTGAATGGTTTCTTATTACAAAATAAAGAGATGATATTAAGCCTAGAGGAAGAATCGGCCTTTCGCTCTGCAAAGATTTGCCATATTTGTAAGGAAGCCTTTGAGGCTGGCGATGTGAAGCATCGTGACCACTGCCATTTTACAGGTGCGTACCGCGGTCCGGCGCATGCTAGCTGTAATGTAAACTACAGACCTCGGTTTACAGTGCCTGTCGTATTCCACAATCTGTCCAATTATGATAGTCATTTCGTAATTACAAATATTTGCGAGCAGATAGTGAAAGAGAACGGGAGGGAAACTAAATTAAATCCAGGCCGCGTTTCTATATTACCATCGAATATGGAGAAATACAAATCTTTCACGAAGAGCATTCAAGTAACACACAAAGACCGACACTGTTACATAAATTTCCGATTTATAGATTCATTTAATTTTTTATCATGCTCGCTAGAAAAGTGTGCGTCTTACCTAAAGCCAAGGAACTCAGGATAACGAGGAAATACTTTCCTGATGATCGTGAATTTTATTTAGTCAATCAGAAGGGTATATTTCCATATGAGTATGTGAGTGATGACAGTGTTTTATCAGAAGACACTTACCTCCAATTCAGGAATTTAAAAGTTTGCTGACCGGTGGAAGAACTGTCTCAGAGTGTGATTATCAAAGGGCGTGCGATGTATGGCATTTGTTCAGGTGCAAGACACTGGGAGAATACTCCGATCTTTATTTAAAAATTGATGTGTTATTGTTAAGCGATGTTTTTGAAAATTTTCGAAATCTCTGCATTAAAACCTATGAGTTAGACCCCGCGCATTATGTTACTTCACCTGGATTAGCTTGGGATGCATTATTGAAAACTAGCAAAGCAGAATTAGAACTCATTACAGACATTGAGCAACTTCAATTCATCGAACGAGGTATTAGAGGCGGCATTGTTCATTGCTCGTGTAGACATGCTGTGGCAAACAACAGGTTCATGTCTAATTATGATGAAAATACTGATGAATCCTATATTATTTACCTTGATGTTAATAGTCTTTACAGTTGGGCAATGATGCAGTACCTCCCAGTTTCACATTTTTCTTGGCTCAACCCTGAAATTGTTAAAACTTTTGATGTAAACAACATACCGGATGACTCTGATATAGGCTACATTTTGGAAGTAGATCTTGAATATCCCGAAAGCATCCACGATATGCATTCTGATCTACCACTGTGTCCTGAGAAAATGATACCACCGTCTAGCTGTGTGGCAGGCAAGGCTAGCGCTCCCAAAAAATTAATTTCTACTTTGTATGATAAGAAAAATTATGTAATTCATTATAGAAATCTCAAACAGTGTTTGCAACATAATTTGATATTGAGAAAGATTCACAGAGTACTGTCATTCAGACAACTTCCATGGATGAAACCATACATCGATATTAACGCACAGAAACGTATGGCAGCAAATAATGATTTTGAAAAGAATTTTTTTAAGCTAATGAATAACAGCGTCTTTGGTAAGACAATGCAAAATGTACGAAAGATGAGGGACATAAAACTAGCAACTTCATGGGATGGTAGATATGGAGCGGCAGCAATGATTGCAAAACCAAATTTCAAAAGGAGCGTTATATTTCAAGAAAATTTAGTTGGTATTGAATTAGACAAACTCAATGTAGTGTTTGATAAGCCTATATCTGTAGGTATGGCGATTTTAGACATTTCAAAGACGCGTCTTGTCGACTTTCATTATGGGTATATACTGAACAAGTTCCCTGTAAAAGATGTAAAACTGTGTTACACTGATACTGATAGTTTAATTTACCACATTAAAACTCAAAATATTTATGAGGATATCAAAAGTGATGTACGAAAATGGTTTGATACTTCAGGTTTCCCTGTTAATAACAGATATAACATTCCACTTGTGAATAAAAAGAAGGTTGGACTATTGAAAGATGAATTAAACGGGGAACTTATTACTGAATTCATAGGCCTGAGAGCTAAAATGTATGCACTAGAGACAGAATCACTACGTGTAATGCAGAGAGCGAAAGGTATAAAACAGTCTGCAATTAAAGCATTGAGTATTGATGATTATAGAGAATGTATGTTGAATTTAGATGCTAAATCTTCTGTACAATATATTATTCAATCGAAATGTCATGTGGTATCCACTGTTAAACAACAAAAGCTTGGTTTGTCGGCACATGATGATAAACGTTTTATACTGCCAGATAAGGTGAATACTTTAGCATGGGGTCACTACCAGCTGAAAAACAAGAAAACTTTGCCATGAAATACTGTATATGTGAGTTTGTAACTAATCTTGTGTGTGAAATTGTGTACATGTGAGTTTGTAACTGATTTGTATAAAGAAAATAACAAAACATTATACATTAATTGTAACTTTTTCTTTATTTACTGAATGAAATTAAAAACACATAATACATTAATTGTTATTTTATTTCATCTGAAATTTCCTTTCTGCACCCTTTACAATTCATTTTAATAGGAGGTGGTCCATCAATTTGACAACGTGCATTCACATTATAATGCTTGTAACAATGTTGGTACTTAGAAATGAGAGTATCATTTTGAAACACTTGTGGTAAACTGTGAAATATGCGAGAAAGATCGCATAAAGAGGGTAACAACTGCTTAGGAAATAAGTAATAATCAATTGCATTTAGATTTTGACACTGTTGCATAGCAAGTTTCTTATAAATTCGAGAGAGCAGTTTACAAACATTTTTTGATTTAATCCACTCGAACAAGAAGTAAGCAGCATCATCATCATCATCAGCAGCAGCAGCAGCAGCAGCAGCAGCAGCAGTACTTCTCTCTTTCTTATTAGCACAGTCCCATCCATAGTCTTCCAATCGTAGCATTTCAACATCTTTAAGAATAATAATTTGTTCCAGAATATTTAGGACGAGTGGACACAGCAGATTTTTTGAATACACTAATGTTTTACAGTCACTGTTCTCTTTTAGCAATGAATCGAGTGAACAATTCAGTGCACTGAAAGAGGCCTCCGTGTTATGAACTTGTAGTACACATTCATTTCCATCACTTAAATTAGTCACTAACACTGTCACTGGATGATTCTCAGACTTAGCGGTAATTATTATAACTTTGTTCATATTTCCTTCTCAAGCTACTTGGAGCAACAGGATAGCAATGATGAAATGCTTACACATTTTTTTTTTCCTCTTTTATATTTCTGAGTATGCCTTGTGTGACCTGATTGGCTAACGGAGGGAGACGTTTCAGACACTTCACTTACAGGCATCAGGTAAGTATTTAACACACGTTGTCTTTGCTCATGGAGAATTGGAGAGAGAATTTTGGACAAATCCTCTACACGACATCTAAAGCGATTGCGGTCAACAGCTGATTGCATCCATGGACCTTTGCGAGCCTCTCTGTATATGATAAAATCCCAGTCATCCAATACGTGAATTAATGTACAGGGCTCATCAGGAAAGTGAACCCTTTTCTTTTTCTTTCCAGCTTCCATGTCTTTTTCCCCCTTCTATATCCGAGTACGCTTTGTGACTTGATTGGTTGATGGAGTCATTTCAATCACTGAATCATGAATGACCAGGCAGTAAGCTATTGTATTTTTAGCAAATGGTTTTTTTGTTTCTATTTCAATCTTCATGTCAACGACCGAAGATTTCAATGTTTCGTCTTGATGAGAACAATCAATGAAAAATATAGGACATTTCTGAAATTCGGTACGGTTCATGAGCGGGTTTCCTCTTCTTCTTAAACTGCTGTCTCCGTAATACAGTGACTGAAAATTGGCATACATTTCAAACGCTTGTGCAGTATTCCTTGTGTCAAAATCAACAGCAAAATTCTCCTCTGGGAATTTAGATGAATTTAAATACACCTTCAAGTCTGATATGTTTATTTGATCGAATACACTAGAGTCGGCAGTAATCGAATTTCTGTTTGACTGAAAAGCCAATATTACATACCTTGCTGTTTCAAGAGCTGTATTAAATTTAATTTGCCATGTCCATGAGTTAATTTCTGGCGTGATGCATTCAATCAAATCCCAGTGACGAAAAGCTAAACTCAGACTGATATCATTTTTTAAAATATTCCACAGAGATATCTGTTGCTTTTCGGAAACTTGAACATGCGGCATTTCCCAGTGCATTTTCTCCAACACAATTTTCGATTTGGTATCTGCTGTATCTGAGACAATACAGTTAATATCTTGTCTGCTACGAATTAGTACCAGTTCATGACGGGCATTTAAAATAATCTTTTTGTAATCCTCGGCGAAGCCTAAGATCATTTTAAGCGGAATGCAAAAATTAAAACGTCCATCCGCATCGACTAACTGTTCCAATTCACTTTTAGTGCCCCATCCGGCATTTTGTAATGCATTTGCTTCACCTGGTGTAAAAGATGCATATCCTTTCAGCAATGTTGCAATTCCTGGATTACGTACATGATCGATAATTTGGTTGTTGAGACGGTACTGAATATCCGAAAACAGATGAAGCGCACAGTTTCTTGTTAAGTTAATATCAGCAGCTTTCCCCTTTCCCTCTGCATTGACAAGCCGCCCTTCTATATACAGCAGACTCTCAGAGGGTAGCAGGTAAGTGTTTTCATTTTGTATAACAATTGATATGCTATCATTCTGAGCAAAAGCCGGTTGACCAAAAGGTTTATACTTATGATATTGAAGACGAGTAACCGAGTCATTGATGAGAATTTTTTCTCTTACATTCAACATTTTCCTTTCTTTCTCTCGGTCTCTCTTCCTCCTCCTGGTTGAGATCACTGAAAGTCGTCAAAGACTCGAATGAGAGCTTGCAGAGGAAAGTATCGGTATTTATAGCACTCTATATCCAAGTGATGACAGTATTTCTCTATTGCGAGGGGTTAAAACGTTTCTGATATGGCTCTTCCTTATTTCACTTTTCTTCTTCTTCTTGTTACTGCTATTTTTGCTCACATTGTCCAGAAGACAACTGGTGTCTTTCATTATGCAAGCATCCTGTTTGTATACGATACCCATTTCTTTTTTTTTTTTTTTTACCGTATTTTCCTCAAATGCAATCGAACAGTTATCTCTTCCCCGTCGAAATCCACAAGATTTCCGTCTTGATCTCTAATTGCCACACTTAATTCTGAAACGTATCTTGCAACTACTGGCATGTAAATGGGTGAATTCGGCGTTTCCACAATCTTATATCCTGGTGGTACTGCAGGCCAGAACTGATGTAATGTATGTGTAGGTTCCCCATTGTGAAAGGATCCACCTGAGATGTTACACTCAACACACAAGACATTAACACTTTGTATGTTAACTGGATGCTCAGCTGTCTTCAAGACTTGTTTATCAACTATAGTTTTTGCAAAACCTAATACTGAACCTATGTTGTCATCGAGATTAAAATCTATAAGAACGTTACTCCTAATCTGACATCGACCTAGTGTTTTATTGAAAGAAATGATTAACTGTACTTGGAGTTTTTTCTTATTAGTTGAGTTATCTTCAGCAACCTTCACGTTGTACGCATCAATTTCTTTCAGTAACTCAGAAAAAATATCATGCAGTTCATATGTTCCATGTTTCAGACTAACTTTATCCAAAACTTCTAATTCATTTAGATAGTTATAGAAGTAGAAATTATTATTTACTGATGTAATGTTTGGGATGGAATTATACGTAAAAAGGTTCAGCAAAGCAATTTCATAAACGTGTGAGGATAAATTTAACGCTGGATTGAAGACAGCAGTTAGAAGTGAGTCTTTACCAGTCAGACTTAACGTTACGCCGTGTTCAATGTCCATTGTTAGACTACAACAGTATCCTGTAAGACCGTCTGTTTTATTTAGAATTTAGAAACTTTAAACATAAATGACCACATCTCTGACTGTTAAATGACTGAAACGTATTGTAGTTATACTTTATCGTACAGTTTTTCAGATATTTTACTATTTCTGGAGGAGGTGGTAAGTTTCCAAAGCTATCGAAATAGTAAACAATATTACCTTTCTTTTTATAGGTTACCCAGTGTGATCCTGGTTCCTCATCGGTATTAAGATTAATAATTGCACTCTCGCAAGTGTTAGGTCTTGAAGGTAAAGTATCCCTCATAAAGACACCTCGAAAGTGTGTTATCCGCAGCTTTTTAGCATAGTGCTGTAAGTCAATGTTGGTAAGTGGTCTTGCAGGAAGACTGTTTACGGAGAATTTTTTTTTTTCCCTTTATACCTGTTAGATACAATCCGAATCCGTTTTTCCGGTATGGACCTAAGTACAGTCCTTTCCCATCGCGCAAAGCAATTGCCTCAAGTACCTGATGATGTCTTTGCATTTCAGCTAACTGCTTTCGGGCACTTTTCGCATCATTAACAGCCTTAGCAATTCCAGCAGCTCCTCCAGCTAGTCCTCCGAGTGCTGATAAAGCTGCAAATATTGGAATTAGAGGTATTATTCCACCTGTTTTGGGAATGGGTATTATTCGCTCTCTGTGGAAAAATTTCTCTACAGCTTTTGTCGGTGCAGCTTGTGAGGCGATTTTACGAGCTACTTTTACAATTGTCATCAGATTACTGCCTGGCTTCACATACTTAAGACCACTTCGAACTTTTTTAATTACATTATTCAGTACGGCACCAGTCGCTTTCAATCTTTTTTTCATACCCATCCCCATTTTAAGTTTAGCTTTCATTGCACCGGTCACTGCTAAAGCAGCTAACTTCTCCTTAAAATTGGCATCTTTTGCTTTTACTCTACCCCATGCTTTTCTAGCCAGAATTCGGTCTGCTCGATGTCTGTCGGGCAAACTGTCTGGGTGTGTTGCATATGCTATGTCATGTTCTTTGCATGCTTCATCTAGTGGATTGATACCAGTATCACCTCTTTTGAGTCGTTCCTCTAACTTTGTTCCTGGCCCACAGTATGAGTAACCAGGCAAATGAAGTTCAACAGGCAACTTATTAATCATTCGGTTAAGAAGAGAACCACCATGCTTCTTCTTCATCCTCTTCTTTTTCTTGATGTTGTTCTTATCATTGCCACACTTCTTCATTGCTCGAGTGCTAACTAATGACTGGTCTTTTACAATTTAGAATGCTCTCTTATATTAGCAATTGTAAGATGGGAAGATTGCTTAGTACGCTTAAAGATGCATTTCAAGAAGCATGAACTTCAACTCTCCATCAGTCCTATTACTGAATACGGAAATGAACTACAAATGCAAGATCGTAGACATGGTGATCTATTTCCTGATACGATTAGATGTATAGTAGCAGGTCCCTCCAACTGTGGAAAAACAAATGTGGTTGTTAATCTTCTAATTCATGAAAACGGTCTCAAATTTAAAAACGTCTATGTGTTTTCCAAATCGCTGCAGCAATATAAGTACAAATTTCTAGAAGAAGTTTTAAAGAACCTAAGTGATATTGGCTATTTTACATTTTCCAGTAAGGATGATGTAATACCGCCAGATCAAGCTCGTCCTCTTTCAGTTTTTATCTTTGACGACGTTGCATGTGGCAATCAAGATCACATGAAAGATTACTTTTCCATGGGACGTCATTATGGTGTAGACAGCTTCTATTTATGTCAAACATACAGTAAAATTCCGAAACAATTAATCAGAGATAATGCTAATGTTATTATCCTCTTCAAGCAAGATGAACGTAATTTAAAGCATGTCTTTAGTGATCATGTTAATCCTGATATGACGTTCAGTGAATTCCTTGTAATGTGTAAGCAAGCATGGAGTGGAAACAACTATGATTTTCTCTTTATTAGCAAAGATGATGATTTAAACAAAGGGCGATATCGAGTGAACTTTGACAATTATATTTGTATTTAACTCGAGAGCTTCAAGCAGTACAGAGTATTATCACGATGGCTTCTGCAAAGGGAACATCATCAAACATCGGCTGCGGCAAGGACAACAGCAGTAGCAACACTCTGCTGTTGGTGCTAGATCCTCAGTACAGTAATGATATTGCCAATAAAAAGTATGTGGATGCAAAATTCCAGTCATACTCCAGTGTTATTACAGATCTTCTCGATAAAGTACATCAGTTGTTTCAGAAACACTCAATAGATACAAATGGTGAATGCCTGCAACCGAAAGCAAAAGTAGATGAGAATGCCGAAACAAAATCTTATACAGATACTCTCTTGGCGAAATTATTGCCGCAGATGGCTTCTTTCTTTTCCGGCATATATGCTACTGGTTCATCAGTGTATTTCAATAATAAACGTTTAAGTGGCCTGCATGATCCTGCTGAGAATCATGATGCTTGCACAAAAGCTTATGTAGATAAAATAGTTGAAAACGGAAATACATTCGATGTAACTGAAAGTTCATTTAAGCTCAAGACTCGTAAAAATATTGGTAATTTAGCAGATCCTGCAACTGATCATGATGCAGCTACGAAAAAATATGTGGATGACACTCGCAGAAGAATTGAAAATTCCTTGAGGCGTGTGAAAGAAAAAGTCGATTCTGAGTTGTCGAAGCTACAGAAGAGTGATACAGTAAGTAAAAATTATGTTGATCTGCTGTTCCAAAAGTTGCAAAATAAGCTTAACAGCCTCAGTGAGCTGAAAAATAATATACGTGTCTCTATGAGTGCAAATGTTGAAGAGTTTTTTGACCTGATTAATGTAACAGAAAGAGTTTTAGACGTTCAGAACAAACGTATCACGAATGTACGTGAGCCAATTTTAGACTCGGATGTGATAACAAAAGGATATTTTGAAAAACAAGTCAACTCGAGGGTTCATTTCATTCTTAGAATTGACAGCATTCCTTCGGGAAATCCCAACGAATTGGATTACATTTTACACAATGGTCAGCATGAATATATATTACCCTACGATGGTGAAGTTATTCTGCGGTCTATTACCCCGGATATTGAAACAATTGTCTTTGAACTGAATGGTAGCGTTCATCAACTTTCGATGAATACAGAGATTGCTGTACGCAAGGGAGACAGATTCAAGTTCGGTAGAACTGATCGCCTAGTAATCGGAAGTAGACCACTTCATGCGGAATTCGACTATCATGTTATATAAATTGAAGGAACTACTTAAATTCAATTCAGATGGTAACTGATCAGTAGATAATAACAACATGCTACGGAATTCTTCTTCTATCGAAAGAAACATTAATCTTAAAAAACAGATCGTCCGAGCTCGACAGAACATTCGACGAAAGTTGTTAGCTCTTCACAAAAGAGAGGCTCAAACCAAGTCTGCGCTAGAGAAGGCATTCAGACCTGTTTCACAGCCACTAAAAGAATTGATTTCCATTCACAAAGAACGATTTCCGAAACAAGAAAACAGTAACACTACTGCTATTGCTACCACTGCTGCTGCTGTTGATGTGATGATGATGATGATGATATCAAAATGTGTGACGTTAAAGAAAAAGAAAGTGAAAAGATGTCTGATATACATGTAGTAAAGGCTACAACAGGCCGGCTGTCGGCTTTATATTTTAATAAACCAATAGACAGAAGCCGTGACACCGTGTATGGCATCAGATTCGATCCGTCAGGAGGCGGATGGATGATTGGAAACTCGCCAGTGGATATTGATGAAAATGATTTAATAATTCACAATGTCAGATATCCAGGCACTAGAGGTTTGTACAATTTACTTTTCAAAATCAAACCTAAGAATTACACTGCCTGTGATCTTCAAAATTATGCTAAAATTCTGAAAGCAACTAATGCCTTTAGGCAACATTACCTATCCTTCAAGCCTGTAAATGCAAACAGAGGGTACAAGTATACACACATCATAAAGCCATTGATTAACATACTTCAGTCTCCAAAACATCGCACTGCAACGGCGGCAGCAGTAACTTCTTCCCTGGCATCTTCTGCGGCAAAAGATGATGAAGATGATGCATACAAAAGTGGAATACATACAGGAAAAGGAATGCGCAATAAATCTGACAAAGATGAAGAAGAAGAAGACGGAATTGATGTTAAAGACTGGAAGAGGTATTCCAATAAATCGCATATTGACTACATTCACTGGAATAACCCAAACGAACTTGTCGAACGTTTAGTTTTCCTGCTTGCTTCAAAAACAGCCGGCAACAACTCACATGACAATGAAATTATTTCAATAGAGGAAGAACTTCGAGAAGCTGCTATTATTGCTTAATATATGAAAAAATACGTAGACTGCCAGTTAATCATTGTATGTATGCCTGTAGAAATTTATATGTATGTTACTCCTTTAATAAACATTTTCTCACTTTCATAATTCCATTGCTTTTATTCATTTTTTCCCTCTCGTTTAAAGAGACGAGTCGAAGAATGTCGTTCATAGCAAACAAAAAAAAAACTGTTGTAGCATCTGACACATACTGATTTAGGTGTGTGTGTGTGTGTGTGTGTGTGTGTGTGTGTGTGTGTGTGTGTGTGTGCGCACGTGCGTAAAATCGGGCACTGGAGAGCTGCCAGAGCAAGCAGCGAGCAGTCGTGACGTCAGAGGACGGTACGGTACGGTACGGTGCGGTACGGTGCTAAGGACGGGTGCGTATAATTCGTCCTCAAAGTGTTCCAAAAACCCCCTAGACACACTACTCATTTGGGACCCGTTTCGTAAGGGATTGATCGAAAGTATAGAGAAAGTACAGAGAAGAGCCGCTCGATTCGTGACCGCTTGCTACAGTCCTTATGAAAGCGTCACAGAACTGATTTGTAGATTAGGTTGGGAGTCTCTGGTAGATAGACGAGACACGTTTCGTTTAAACTTATTGGTAAACATGCGTACTCCCACTTTCACTTTTGAGTGTAGTGAAATATTTCTTCCACCAAACCTATTTGAGTCGGAAGGACAGGAAGATAAAATTAGGGAAATAAGTGCCGGACTGATTCTTATTGAATTTTTTTTCCCTTGTACCATTAGGGATTGGAATGCACAGCAAAGAGATTAGCTTGGTGCTGAGCACCCTCTGCCACCCACAATTTTGTGAATTGCAGAGTATAATCACTGTCCCGGAAGAACAATGTCAGAACTGTAAAATACGTAATTTATAGGACGTTATTAAAACGATGTAAAGGGCCATTTTACACTAGGTAACCACTGGACCAACAAAAGTTTCAAATTTGCAATTCTGTCGTTGTTCTTCTGGGACAGCGATATGTAGATGTAGATGTAGACATAACGTTTGTCCGCTACGCCGTTCAACAATGTAGTCTGTCCGATTATGTTCACCATAGTAGTGCCTGGCACCTACGCGGCCATCATTGCACGACAAGTTGATGAGGGCTTCACCACTCAGCACCCAAGTGACGGCAATTACGTGACGATTGCAGTCCGAGGCGTTTGTGGCCCCTGATCAGTGAAAGCCGACTCAGTAGAATGCGTGCCACCAGACCAGCGCTCAGCAGACGGTGACGAACCGTCGACTCATACATCTCAACACGCATTGCAGTGCTCCAACATCGAGGCAACATTGCCGTTAGGACTTGAGCAGCAGGTCCGGTGGCGTGCGATTCCTAATCACGAGATTGTGTATCAGAATCCTGGGTAAAATCTGAAAACCTTTCTGACATGCTTATGGAGAGAGCGCATACGATGCAGCTGAGTATCGTCAGTCGGATTGGAGCGTTAAACTTGATTCTTCTTTGACGTGTTTCACAAGTACGGATTTCTCAATATACACTATGCAAACAACACTATGCGTTTTAACACATTGACCCACACATACACAACAAGGAAGAAAGAAATGATGACTCTGCCTCTGTATCACGACTAGTTCGTCCTTACAGGACTTGTATATGCTCGCAGCAGAGGACAATATTTACATTTTACATTTGAAGTCAATGTTCTGAGTTAACTGTAGCATCAAAAGTTTTTTCCTGGATTCTTGAAAACTGCACTCGTCTAACACAATTGCTACTTCAGGTATGATGCACCGAGGCGCGGTGGATGAATGAGCGGTAACGCGCTGAAAACACATTCGGGATGGCGCACAGTGGTCTCAAATTGGAATATAGTGGGCATTCGAACTTAACGTCATAATATCGATAAAAAAATATTGATTTAGAGAGCATTTGCTGTGCTGATTAAAAATTGTTATGTTCAATTTTTGATAGAAATGAGTACTTCACACTTAAAATAAAAAAAAAAAAAAATTATGGGTGGAAATCTGTTTTATTTTTTTCACGGCCCTATATCAAAAGTTCAATGCGAAACCTTATGCAATCATAAGTACCTCTCCGACTTAATATTGCAACATAAAAATTTGTTGCGTATCCTTGCCGCTTTGATAACAGGGCGCAATTGAATTTTGGGGATAAAATATAGCGGCAAGGATACGCAACAAATTTTATGTTGTAATATTAAGTAAGATAGGTACTTATGATTGCATAAGGTTTGACTTCGACACTTTGATATGGGCCGTGAAAAAAATAAAACAGATTTCCACCCATACATTTTTTTAATTTTGTGAAGGACTTATTTTTATCAAAAATGAACATAACAATTTTTGATCAGCACAGCAAATGCTATCTAAAGCAATTTTTTTGTATCGATATTATGACGTTAAGTTCGAATGTCACTATATTCCAATTCCGAACCACGTGTGGCGTGAGAATGAATCCCCGTCCGGTTATCCAGATTTGGGTTTTCCAAAATGCTCCAGGCGAATGCCCGCAAGCAAGTGAGTAAAAAATAAAAAAAAATTGTTAGAACTAAAACACAAACTGTCACAATGGATTAAATAAGGGAGTGTCGATAAACTAAGTGACTTGGTCTAGAGGGGTTGGGTAAATAGCTAGCTGCGAAATTTTTGGGGGGAGAGGGTCGAAGCCAAGCCATATAGTTTTTATTTACATTATTTGTCGAAATTAAATAATGTATACAACACACGTTAAACTATCCTCCGTTGGGACGTCGGTTTGAATTCCCCGTCTGGGCATCCAGATTTGGGTTTCCATGGTTTCCCAAACTCTAGGCGATGCTGGGATGCTTCCTTCAAAACACATGGTCGAGTTCCTTCCCGTTACTTGCCCCCGCATCTAATGACCTCGACGTCGACGAAGCGTTAAAAGCAATAAGTAAAAAAAAAAAAGAAAATTTCCATATGTAATTTACGATAGTCTGACAAGAGAAGCGGTACAAAA
>JARYHS010015515.1:0-37923 GCA_031002005.1 Vandiemenella viatica
TATTGCTTGTAAAGCGAATATCGGTATGGTTTCAAATGCAAACGTTTTCTCAACAGACGCCAAACTGTCGTATGTGGGACATGCAGCTCACGAGATGCACGCCGGGTCGATTTCGTAGGGCTGTTGACAAAACTTTTTCTCACTTGCTCAACAACCTCGTCAGATGTGCTTGGACGACCTGAGGATTTTTTGTTTTACTGAGCACCCTGTTTCTACAAAACACGTATGCCACTCATAAATTGTAGGCCTACTAGGAGAATCTGAAGCGTACTTGCTTCGAAAATTACGCTGAATTGTTGTCGCAGACTTCGATTCTTCAAACCAAAACACACAGCTAGCACGCTCGGGTCCTGTGAAGACAGCCATCTTTAACGTAACTGCCACTAGCGCTTGTGATGCACAATTAGGCACTAGCGGACTGCGCGGGTCAAAACTTGAAGTATTTTCCTTTAAAACAACACCAAAACCAGCTCTGTACCTTGTTTCATAAAATTTATATGATTTTTGAAAGTTGTAAAGTCCTTTTTGAAACACCCTGTTCTATCATAAATCTTATCTTAAACTTGAGGGGGCTTTAGCCATATATTATGAACTACTGTACTCCCAAAACCGATAGACTGGAGGTTCGAGAACCGGCTAACAGAGCCGTATTTAACGGGCTTTGGTCCCTAGGCTATACCTGTGGTCTCACTCTGTCACACCCAATAACACGACAATGGCTGCCGCTGCTACTAGTGATGTCGACTTCTCGGGAGCTAAAGATATACCCGCGAGTGACATCTACCTTGAAGTTCGACGCGATCAAGACGGGTTCGTGCTCGTCTTTGAGATCAAAAAGACGAAATTTGCACTGAAATACTTTGATGAGATTGGTAAGAAGGAGAATTTCACGTCGTGGACGCTATGGGTGATTCATGACGATCTAAACTATGGCTGGTCCATGCCAGAAAAGTACTACGAGGTGGCCACTGCTCTGAGATTCACAACCGTGCAGGAAACGCCAGCAAACGGACATAAGCGCCCGGAAACCCAGGAAACCTGCCCGCTTGCCATCGATGGGAATTCTGCGTGAAGAAATTCTTCCGAAGGTTAAACGTAAGGCGTAAAAGGCAGCGTAGGAAACAGCAACATCCAGCAGTCGAGGATTGGCAGGTCTTGGGGTAGAAAAACACCGTTTCCTCAGTTAAAAAACTGCCAACTTCCGGAAGCCAGGAACCAAAATCTGAAGAACAGGTCTTCAAAATTCCTGACCCGCCTGTAAGCCTTTTCCGGGGTGACACAGCAGGCAGCTTCGAAGCACCAGAGTCGCCTCCATCAGAGCTGAGGGATCGAAAACCAGCCATGGAGGAGGGACCTGTGCAACCAGTAATGGTGCCTTGCATGGGATCCTGGGGCGATCTATACTTCCAGTTCCTGCTTGCTACAGAGCTGCCACTGTTCTGTTGGCCAGTTGAAGGAGTAATCAAGATGTTAGCCTCCTGTCCTTCAGACCTGCCGAAGGCCACTAGCCTGCTAAGGCCTCAACTGCACCGCGGTGCAGCCAAACCAACCAACACAGCCGGCGACTATGGCTACTGGAACACTGCCGAGGGAGCGGGCTCGAGGCCTGCCAAGAAGAAGCCTTCTCCTCCTGAGCTCCTGAAATGTTTCAATCGCCAACACCACCGGCATCAGGCGAGTGACTCCACCCAACAGCGCAGGTGTTTTAGATGTGGGTCTCACCACCAAGTAGCCGACTGCACCACGGCCAGAGAGGAAGCAGTCTGCTGCGACTGCGGCAGAGGGCCCGCGGATTGCTTCTCTGGCTTTGAAATCAAGAAAGAGAACTTCGGGCGGCGCGTCGCCCAAAATCAACTGCGGCCAACATGCTTGCCCGCCACGAAGCTGGCTCCAGACAGCTTCCTCACCAACGCAGACCGGCGGACAAGACTGTGCGCGAGCTGTATACGAGGCCCGCTGCACACTCCTACACGTCTGTCTGATGATTTTTGACCAGTGATGTGGGATCTGTCCCACTTTTTCGTGTCCATGATTGGGCTAGTTGTTGTGTCGAGCTCGCTGTAGGCATGGAAATGCACGTGTGTGTGCGTCTTTCTGTATATGTAGGCGTAAATATAGTGATACCTTCCTTCAATTCCTTTGTCTGGATGTAAGATGTGCTGATCCTACACTTATGTTTGTTTGTGCTTATGTGTGGTGACGTATTGATTTGTGGGTGAGACCTAGTATGAATATGGGAATATGATATCTGTCTGATGACCAAGTGCCTACTGCTACTCATGGTACCTGGGGCATATGTTACTGTCAGGAAAGGCTTAGGTGTGGGATAGACGTGGTGGTGCTGATGTGAACAGTTTTGTACCTAGGACACATGATACTGGACAGTAAAGAGGTCTGTAGTGTGAGAGAAATGAGACGATGTTGATGTGAAGATTTTGTTACCTGGAACACATGTTACTGATGATTTTGTGGGCTGGTTGTTGTGTTGAGTTCACTGTAGGCATGGAAATGTGCGTCTCTCTCTGTGTCTGTATGCGTAAATATGGTGATACATTACTTAAACTCGTCTGTCTGGATGTATGATTTGCTGTTAGTCCACTTAAGTTTCTTTGTGCTTGAGTGTGGAGACGTATGGATTTGTGGGTGAGATCTAGTATGAATATGAGGGTTCTGGTATCTGCTGATAGTAAAGAGTCTGTTGAAACTCATGGTACCTGGGGACTCTGTTAATGAATGGTTGAAAGGGTTGCGGTGAGGGAGAGACGTGGTGGTCATCTATATGTTGATGGCACATGTAATCAATTGTGTGTGATGAATACTATTTATTGGACAAACCTGCCATCTTTTGCACACTCGTCAGGCTGATGATATTGTTTTTCAGTCATGGGAATATTGCAACACTTTTTCGTTTCCATGATTGTTGCCGGTAGTTGTGCTGAACTCGCTATACACATGGACATGTGTTTTGCTTCTCTCTCTGTGCATGTAAGCGTAAGTATGGTGCTACCTGACTTTAACTCGTCTTTCTGATGATTTTTGTAACGAGAGTTCTGTCCAGTTAATCAATGGTAATGACAATTCTGTCCCAATTCATCGCCTCCATGATGCTTGCTGTTGTTTAATTCAAACTCGCTGTATGCATGTACGAGTGTGTGTGTGTGTATGTGTAGGTGTGTGTGTATGTCTCTCTCTGGGTATGTATGCATAAATATCGTCATACCTTCCTTTAACTCGTTTGTCTGGATGTAGGATGTGCTGTTCATTTCCTCCACTAATGTCTACATCTACATCTATACTCTGCAAATCACAAATACTGTGGGTGGCAAAGGGTGCTAAGCACCAATAATTCTGCGCATTCCAATCCCGAACAGATAGAGGAAAGAAGGAATACATAAATGAATCAGTACGGCATTTATTTCTCTAATCTTATCCCTCCTGTCATTGCGACCTAAATAGGTTGGCGGAAGAAGTATTTCGTTGCACTCGTAACTTAAAGATTTTCGCATATTCTCCAGCAAATTCAAACGAAAACGACGTCGTCTGTCCGCCAAACAATCCAGCCCAACCCACGAATCAGCTCTGTGACACTTACGTAAGGACTGTAACTAGCAGTCACGAATCGAGCGGCTCTTCTCTGTACTTTCTCTAATGTGTCAATCAATCCCTTGTGATACGGATCCCAAATTCCACAACAGTATTCCAAATGCGGACGCACTAGTGTTTTGTATGCATTTCCTTTGTATGAGCATTACAACTTCTCAAAATATCCTTGAATCGTAGTTTGGAATTAGCTTTGCCTACAACGGAAGTTATGTGCAAGTCCCATTTCAGTTGCTTTGTACTACGCCTAGATACTTCAGGGAATCCACAGTGTCAACAACTGAATTGTTAACTTTACTCCTGAGCAAGCGGGGTCTTTTATTATTATGTGCATTGCCTTGCACTTTTTACAGTAAGTGTAAGCTGCCATTCACGGCACCATTCCGAAATAACATCCAGATCGCGCTGAATTTCTAAGCAATCGTCGGAGCACCTCACTTCCCTATAAATAAGTGCATCATCAGCAAAAAATCGCATCCTGCAATTAACGTTGTCACCAGATCGTTTATAAAAATTAAGAAAAGAAGTGGTCCTATTACACTTCCTTGAGGAACGCCCGAAGTAACATCTAGTTTAGAAGAGCTTCCCCGTCTACAACGACATACTGTGACCGACCAGTTAGAAAATCACGTATCCATTCGCAAATCTGATCAGATATACCATACGCTCGGATCTTCGCTAAAGTCGGTTGTGTGTACAGAGTCAAAAGCTTTCTGAAAATCCAAGAAAATAGCATCAACTTGTGATCCTATCAATAACTTTCATTACATCATGCGAAAATAGAGCCAGTTGCGTTCTTCCGAAATCCGTGTTGGTATGCTGTAAGTAACTCGTTTTCATCTAGAAACTTCATAACGTTAGAGCATATTCATGCTCCAGAATTCTACTGCAAACAGATTTAGCGATATCGGTCGATAATTCCTAGGATCTCTCCGATCTCCTTTCTTGAAAACGGGAATCACCTGCGCAATTTTCCAGTCAGAAGGTACTTTTCTTTCCTCTAAAGATTTACGAATTTATCTGACAGAAATGGTTCTATTTCTTCCGTATTCCGAAAATATCTTACTGGTATACCATCGGGACCCGGCGCTTTCCCCCACTTCAGGAGCTTTAATTGCTTTATGATACCTACACTATCAATTTGTACTGGATCCATCTCAAATTCAACACGCCGTGGAAAAACGGGAATGTTTTCCATGTTTTCGTCAGTGAAGGAATTTTTAAATTCGGCGTTAAATACGGTAGCCTTGTCGCGGCTGTCATCAACTTCCCGACCATATTGTAGTAGAACTGGCATATTGTTGTCACAACCACATATTTTTTTTACATACGACCAAAATTTCTTTGGATTTTCAATGAGGCTCTTGGAAAGTGAGTTGCATCGAAAGTCATCAAGGCCTCGTGCTTCGCATTCTTGACCTGTCCTCTTGTCATCTAGCTTTTCTAATCACTCCTATACATCGTCCTTCTTGAGCGAGCATGAATCTTCCTTTGCTTTTTAAGTAACCTTTTAACTTCACGCGTATACCAAGGGGGATCGTTCCCGTCCCTGATTGTCCTTTTCGGTATATGTAAGTCCATACCTTCCCTGACTATATTTATGAATCTAAGCCACATCTCTTCAACTGAGCCTCTTCCTTCTAAAGGTAATGTATTTATCCCTCAAAAACGTTCTTAAACTCTCCTTTGGGGCCTTTTCGAACCTATAAACGACCCTTTCTTTTTTCTTTTTGCGTCGACTGTTAATTTTACTGTAGCAATTACAGAATTATGGTACTTATTCCCGTGGTGGTAGAAATGTCCGTAAATAATTCAGGACTATTTGTAACGAGAATATCTAAAATGTTTTCGTTATCGTTGTCGCACCGAGTTGGTTCAGTGACGAGCTGCTCAAGATTAAGATCTGAGAAAAGGTCAGGAATGATCTCACAGGATATTTATCCCTGTCACCAGTAACGTGGGCGTAATTACTCCATTCAAAATACGGCGAGTTGAAGTCACCTCCTAGTATTATTCCATGATCCGGAAATTGATGAGCTATATTACTTACGTTATTTCTTAACCCTTTGACTGCTCTAGACGTGTTAACACGCGTGGCTACTACTGCGCCCAGGTGCTCCAGACGTGTATACACGCGCCGCCTTGCCGCCCTGTCTGTGCTCCAGATGTGTATACACGCGCGGCCTTGTCGTCCTGTCTGTGCCCTGCACGCGTTAACACGTCCGGCCACCCGGGTCCCTGTGTGCTCTGCACGTGTTAACGCGCTAACCTCTTAGCGGCCTGGTCATTAAGCCATATTTCCACCCAAGGTTGTTTGTTGTTTTCCTCATTCGGCCCTTGAGCGTTGGGAGCTGCGATCTAATTTGTGTTGCTCTTATCCTTTTGTTTTCGCAGAGAAAATGTCAAGCCGCATTTAAAAAAAAAAAAAAAAAAAAAAACTGCTTAACGTCTCTTAACAGCGAGGCCTTTAGAGACGGTAAAGGATGGGGGGCAAGGGATGCGAAGGAATTCGACCATGGCCCTTTGAAGGAAGTATCCGGGCATTCACCTGGAGTGATTTGGGGAAACCATGGAAAACCCAAATCTGGATGCCTGGACGGGGATTCGAACCACCGTCCTCCCGAATACGCCGTCGTGTTTGTACCGCGGAAGAAATCAAGGAGATTCTTACTAGAAGCGACAGTGAATATGATCTCTTTGATACGGATGACAGTGATAACCCTTCAACAGGATCTTGATGTAATAATCCTAAGCCATGTACATCAGCTAGCGGAAAATGGCCATTTGCTACTAATAACGATTTCCCAGCTCAGGCTGCTTATTACAAACACTTCTACAGTTTATAACGCGTACTTTTAACGGTCGAGATTGATTTTCGCTACTCCTAACATATGGTGCCGAATTTAATTGGGCTGCCCGTAACTGTAATCCCAGTTTCGGGTATTCCTCCATCAGCCTAAAAAATCCCCCAATGCACTCCACACGGCCCCTGTGTGTGTTTATCTTTGTCTTCTTCCTCTGTGGGAGTTCTATCTTGGTGCTAGTTGTTTCGTCGAGCTCGCTGTAGGCATGGAAATGTGCTTGTGTGTGTGATTCCTCTGTGGTGTAATGGACGGTTTTGAGATATATTAGTTAAGGTTAAATATTAGTACTTTAGTTGAAAGCAACGTCCCGTACGCACGCGGAGAGTTCGCGTGAGGTTAGCCTCGTTTTGCAGACGCGAGCGTCAGCAGATGCCAGGACTGAAGGCGATGACCGGGGTGACGACCGATCGAACATCTAGAACGTTCGACGATAGGGATAAATTACGAGCGACGGTACGCACTCGCGCTCTTCTGCAAGTATCAGTACTGTAGGGCAGACACTATGTCAGTTTAACGGTTAGGGTGCCTCTCTCCGTAGCCGGGTCTCGCGTCATGGCCGATAGCAGGCAACATCGCTACCAAGACTAGCTGCTAGCCATTCTCCATTGTAAGTAATGGATCCACCATCATACTTTGAGTAGATCATTAACGTCAAGAAACTATGGCTTCAGGTATTAGTACCATCGGGGTTAGCCTAGCAGGCAGTATTCATTCTGATGTATTGGCTTCAGTCTGGAGTGTACAATAAACGCCTATCGTAGCAGTTAGACGCCTTGTCCGTCGTAATAGAAGTAGAAGAACCTATAGCTAGCCATAACCCAGTTCAATGATGATTACGTGATACTATTACGAAGTAAAGGGTCATATCCTTAACCATGTGGTGTCAGTTATCCTGATTAACAGTAATCCATCTAGCCGCCGTACTACGAGGAGACAGCAGAAGTTGTAGAGGCAAACTGTGGGAATACTTCGCACAGGTCAGTACCTAGGATCTGGTCGGTTTCTCCAATGCCACATTGCGCTCACAACTGCAACAACCTCCAGCATTAAGCCCTAGGCCCATACGAGCGATCACACGCAGTGCCATGATAGGAAGGGCGGCCCACCACTCAACCATCCTGTCAACTAATCGACTAAGCCCAAAACGGTCTGTTACAATTTGGTGTCAGAAGAAAAGAGCCTAAAAAGGACACTTAGTGCCAGAAGGAAGTGTCAGGAGGAAACGATCAGAAGAAAATTGCCAGGAGAAAACGGTCAAAAATTACATTTGCTGTCAGAGGTAAACACTTTCTTCCGCCCAAGCTATTCGTTACATTTTAGAACGCGGGAGTTACCAAACGGAAGAAGATTCGAAGGCAGGAATCTAGTTACGACAACTATCAGAAAATAGCGGCGTAAGAAGAATTATGGGAGAGAAAAATAGGATGGCAAAAAAAAAACGCATGATAGCAGACAGGCAGGAGAGAGGTTCGATCAATTATTTACTTAGCTAACAGTCAGAAGTTTTAGTATTGTAGCGGTGAGAATACAGTCACTACTAGCGAGCAGCCGGCAGCCAGCTGAGTAGAAATCCGCAAGCCAAGCAGTGTCGGGTAGCAGCGACGTGGTCGAGTGCCAGTGTCCAGTTTTTGGAAAATACACAGTATTTTGCATGAAATAGCTTCAAGTAAAGTAATTTCTTGTGTAAATTGGAACTGTCCGGGAAAATAAAAAGTGACAAGTTAAAATTTCGAAATAACGATATTTTGAAATCAAAATTCAATAGCATGTACATCTCCAATCTGGTTTTCATAATGGAAGCGGTGTTCAGGCAAAATATAGTCACAAAATCTTTTGAAAGTATAATATATCGTCTGAAAGGGTTAGTCTGGAAGAACGAAATAGCCATTTATTGGTTGTGTAAAAATCATGGTGCATCTTCTATGATGAAGTTAAATCATTATTTGTCCGGTGTGTCAGTCGATCTCAGGAGGAGATCTGGTCGAAAAATCGGTTATTCAGTTCGCATGAAGTTATTGGAAAGTAAATACATTTTTCTTCTTTTGGTGAGTAACATTGAATAAATTGCATCAAACGTTTACTTCATTATTTTTAACTATCCCGTGTTAAATAATCGTACTCCTCCTATTTTCAAAGGTTATTTAATTTTAAAGACATTTTGGCATGATTTAAGATAGCAAATTATTTAATCTGTGGCATGTTAATTTGCAAGTGCATGTACTTCTGCTAAAATACTATAAAATGTAATATGATATTATATGCTATGTATGAAAAAAGATGTTTAGCGGGCGACTAGTGTTTCACAAAAATTTGAATCTTATTGCCTGTGAAAATTTATTAATTGACGAATAGAAGTATAAAATGTGTAAAATCTCAGTTGCTTACGTTGGCAACCCTGACGAGCGAGCTGTAAAGTCGAAACGGGAAACAGACGCGTACTTTATGGATGATAGAAATCCGAAAGGGAAATGAAATGGCTTAATAGAAATTGTATTATAAGTGATGTAGAATAAGAGAGGAATTTAAGTTCTGATAAGAAGCAAAATTCGCTTGCTAGATAAAATCGGATGTGAGAAGCAGTATTTAAAATAAAAAGTAAATTAAATCTCTCAAGCAAAATTCTGTATTCATTGGTAGTAACGTCGACTAGCCCTTCGGGTGCAATAAAAATACGCGCGTAGTAATTTCATTGTTTCACGGACTCTCTATTAAAGATTAGGCATACTAGTGCATAGTTTTGGTTTAAGTAGAAGATTTGTGGTACGACTAAAATTGGAGATTTTATACAATAAAGTAATGATGGCAATTAAGTGTAACAGAAACATTAATGTGTGTGAAATTCACTGTAGTAATACCCTGTGTAAAGCGTTGTGGTGAAATAATGTGTAAACGTGGCAGAATTTCTAAGAATGTGGCAATGAATATCTAAGGGCATACCGTAAATTTACGATGGATTGAGTATCCGTACTTGTGGTATTCAACGGTTGTTTAGTGCAAAACACGGGAGTGTATCCTTCGCGATCGTTTAAAGGGCCATACGCGGGTTCAGGTGATTATTTGGGATGTGTACACCCACAATAGTTACTGTAATACGGAACCAAACCGCCTAACAAATACACTAGTATGTGGAGTCAGGATTGTGTGTTCGGCTATACAACCCGTCCAAGGTCAAGCTCGGTCACAGTGGAATAGTGTGATGTGATGTAGGAATCGGAGTTGCGTGATAGTCTAATAGCCCTATGAAGTTCTTAAGAAAGATAAAAATAATGTGGTAGCATGATACGGAGACATGTTCTTCATCGTTCAGGCGATGTGAGTCAGTAGACTCTTGTATCGGTGCACCGAGGACGAAAAAAAAAGCGATGACGAAAAGAATACTGAGGAGTAAATTCGCGAATACTGAGTAGCAAATGTAGAAAGTGAGTAAAGAGATTATATGGCCACATAAAAGTGTTGAAGTAAGGCATGCATGCGGATTAAGTGGTAAAATGTGTAATTGTGAAATTGGTGATAGTGTGATACCCATAAGGCTCAGCAGGGAAATGTGTGGTACCCGTAAGGCTGTAGCAGGGAATAATTTGTGAATACCCGTAATACTGTAAGGGAATGCAGCAGGGAGTAAAGAGATTTTAAACCGGCGCTGTTGTAATCAGAAGTATGAAACCCAGGGGTGGATAGGAGCGATCAAAGTAACTCACCTTTTGGGATTGTTTTCGTGGGAATTATTAACAACATACTATGCGAGGGTAGATATGAGCGACAATGGAACTCACTAAGGATAGGTTCACATGGAGACCAGTTGCTAGAAGTTATTTGGCATATCTAAGATTGCATTGGAAATTCCACAGTAAATTTTTCCATAGTCAGATGGGTGGAGTAGGAACACTGCGTCTAAGATTGCCTGGGAAGGAACGCTTACACAGCCGTTTGAGAGAATTGTGTTCATATGGTGGGGACGCCTACTCATCGCAAAACGGATCACAACGTCATGCTCCTTTGCTACTACTACGCTCAGCGATATAAATCCTTTCAATTATTGTATCCCTTTGAACATTAGCGAAATTCTAAATCTGTCAAGATGTAAGTAAACTCCATGTCGATTAATGTTGTGGTGATGTGTAATGAAGCACCCGGTAAGATGTAGAAATAAAATCTAGAACCAGCCACAGAGTAATAAACAGTAAAGCCACGAGAAGTATAATGAAGCATAAAAGTTAAGTTTAACGAATGTTAAGCCACAATAGGATAGAATTAACTACTTACAGTGTGAGGGAAGTTACTAAGGGGTAATATTTCTAAGTCCGAGCAAGCTAAATCACGAAGAAAAATGTTAACATCCGGTACGATGAATGTAGAATTAATGTAAATTTTATGCATCGCTGTCATACGATTTTTTTTTCTCTGTTAAACATAATTTCTTCTATAATTACATCCTTTTGGGTAAGTCAGCATTGCAGTAAATCCTTGTTGATTAGAAAATTGATTTTTCATTGATTTCTTTGGCATATGGAAAATTAGGCGCACGATGTCATGTGAAGACAGGTTTTTCATACTCCACGCTGCAGTTGAGAAGAGCATATTGTTGGTTAATAGGACAGTCAAAAAAAGAATACGGCTGTGCCTATGAAGCGACGGGTCCTGAGTTCACGTTGTCTCAGTGAACGTAAAATAAACCCGGGGTAGTACTAAAGAAATAGGGCAGGTGGAGTGATAAATCTCTTTAAGTGACATAGTATGTCAACTTGAATTTGGAAGACCGAACAAGCATTCTAGGTCTCTGTTACTCGTTCGCAATCCTAAACACATTTTTCTTTCTAGAAAATTATCCTCGATTTAAGATCACTTAGTATGTTTCCGGTATCAGTGTATCACTAGTTGGGTATTAGTTGGTAACTCATTCACGTATGATTATCGCAAACTATGTGAAGCTGAGGAATCTGTAATTAATCCTTTAAGTATGAAATATGGATAAGGCTCTTTAAAAGGAGAATCGATAAAACAATCCATACAGGAGTTCCGTAACAAGCGCAAATAAGATAACGCTGGTAATCTCGCGCGAATGGCGAATTCACAATGTAATCACACGTTATTTGAGGGAAACAAGCAAGTGAATAAAAGGAATACCACCGAAAGAAAGTGAGAAAGAGCCACGGAAAAGATTCTGAAAATTAAAATAGCGCTAATGGTAACATCTTAATGACTGCATGGCTAGTTAGAAAAAAAGAAGAAAAAAAGAGGAAAAAGGAAAAATAAGGAAAAAAAGGAGACAATTAACATTACGTTGTATTTTAAGTAAATATTGAGTACAAGAATTTAGAATATAATTGGTAGAACAGGAGAGATTAGGCTTCAAATTCTAAAAAACTCTAAATAATTCCTTATTCAGAGGAGGATTAGTTATATTATTAACGAATTTCTCTATTGATTCAGTGGGTCAAGAAGATTGCTTAATGGAAAGGAGAGAATTTTTCTAGAAATGGGAATAGAATTTAGGAAAGACATTAGTGGCGAACCTGCTGTTGGGCAGCATGGGGATTAGATTTACAACTATATGATTCACAGCCAGTCTCAAGGTACAAGCTAAAAATTCAGTGGTATGCATCAAGCTTTAATAACCTGACAATATCGTCAGCAAGAGAGGGGGGGGGGGAAGAGACTGCGGAAGCAAAGCAATCGAATGGTCACCACGTGTGTGTACCTGCCACACTGGACCGTGGCCAGGACCACACGGAGTGGAGAACGAATATATTTGTAACTATGATACTAAACTTAGAAAACTTATCACACCCTGCGAGGAAGGACGAGTAGCAGTAATATTAGATAGAGTTACGATTTATAGAAGATAAACCTTGACTGAAAAATAGCCACGTCCGACAATATTAAGAAATAAATAACTGTCTAATGGGTTTTGCCTGGATTGACGTCTAGATCGGAGACCACATACTGGACTAACCAGAAAATTAATAATAACTGAAAAATGTACTAATTCACAGCTCAATTATGGAAATTTCGTTCACTTCTTTAAGATTACGTTTTAAAATTATTGTTCTTGTGTTTATACACCGTTAAGATAAACCCGAAATCTTCAAAAGTAATATTCAATTGTTTCGATTCCATTAGTCTGAAATTTTATTGGAAAATTTTTCTTGCCATGCTGTGAAATGTTCCAAAATTCACGTGTAAAATTATGAATCTTTGGGAATGCCTACTGGGGTAAGCGTTCTGTTTCAGCAGCAGACCGAGTCAGCCAGGACGACACACGAAGACATCAGCTGACACGGCATTCTTCGCAGCGTCAGCACTTCCACATCTACCTCGGAAGTGGAACGGTGCTAAGTACAAAGACATTATTTCTCAAAAAGGGGGAAAAAATTTGTGAAACAGTATCGATGTGAATATCAATTTGTAATTTTTCCAGTGAACAACATTATGTGCGTTAGCGTGTTCATAATTGGGAAAAAAATATGAAACGGTTATGAACACGAAACACTTTCTTTAAAGAAATAAAATTTGAACAGTTCAAATTAGGAAAAAAAATTAGTGATACAACAAAAATTCAATTTGTCTTGTAACATTGTAAAACATAACTTTTATAAATTTTATATGGTTTATGCGAAATTTCACATAATGTAAATATAGCTAAAAATATTTTCAGAAAAATTCAGAGCTAGGGTTGATGAGACAGTAAGTTGTTTAACCTGTAATTGTTTATCGATTTTTTCTTCCAAACTTCAATATTGTTCCAAGTGAATTTCATGGATTGACAATTTCATATTTGTGTTTTGAAACTTGTTACCTTGTAAGCAACTGCGAGGTTACCCCCAATATACCAGTTATATTTTTCACTTTCTCATTATGGTTGAATTAATCTGAGGAAAGTGGTGGATTCATCAGGTTACTAATTTGTTAACTAACAAAATCAGATTCTGTATACTTAGATAACTCGTCTCACGAGGACGTTCGACATTTTAGGAGGGGGAGTAATGTAATGGACGGTTTTTAGACATATTATTTAGTGTTTAAATATTAGTAGGGGCCTAATTTAGTTTAAAGCAACGTCCCGTACGCACGTGAAGAGTTCGCGTGAGGTTAGCCATGTTTTTAAGACGCAAGCGTCAGCAGATGCCTGGACGGAAGGCGATGACCGGGCTGACGACCGATCGAACATCTAGATGTTCGGCGATCGGGATAAATTACGAGCGACGGTACGCACTCGCTCTCTTCTGGAAGTATCAGTACTGTAGGGCAGACACTATGTCAGTTTAACGGTTAGGGTGCCTCTCTCCGTAGCCGGGTCTCGCGTCTTGGCCGACTAGCAGGTACCATCGCTACCAAGACTAGTTGCTAGCCATTCTCCATTGTAAGTAATGGATCCACCATCTATAATCTGAGTAGATCATTAACGTCAAGTAACTATGGCTTCAGTGATTAGTACCATCGGAGGTTAGCCTAGCAGGCAGTATTCATTTGGATGTATTGGCTTCAGTCAAGAGTGTATAATAAACGCCTATCTTAGCAGTTAGACTCCTTGTCTATCATAATAGAAGTAGAAGAACCTATAGCTAGCCATAGCCCAGTTCAATGATGATTGCGTAGTACTATTATAACAAAGGGTCGTGTCCTTAACCATGTGGTGTCAGTTATCCTGATTAACAGTAATCTGTCTAGCCGCCGTACTGCGAGGAGACAGCAGAAGATTGCCGAGGCAAACTGTGGGAATACTTCGCACAGGTCATTACCTCGGATCTGGTCGGTTTCTCAATGCCACATTGCGCTCACAACTGCAACAACCTCCAGCATTAAGCCCTAGGCCAATACGAGCGATCACACACAGTGCCATAATAGGAAGGGCGGCCCACCACCCAACCATCCTGTCAACTAATCGACTAAGCCCATAACAGTCGGTTACAATTACGAGAGTCACAACCTGCAAATAGAACACGAGTCAGAGATGCGGCAGTTGTCAGGCGCCGAAAAGAGAACGCAAGCTGGCATTATGACCGAACGCAGTAAGGTGATGGCAGGGTTTGCCCTCTCCAAAGAGCTGGAGTGGAGTGGGGGTTGTCATAGTAAAACCCTCAGCACAGCTAGCGGTCTATCTGTGCAGCCGGGGGTCAACACGAGAAGCTACCGGTCTCCGGCCTCGGAGCGGAGTCATTGCAGCCCAAGATGTGTTCTACAGCAAACCAGAAGGTAGGTTCTACTGAGGAGGAGTTGGATATGACACAGATAGGTTCAGTTAGGTAGATGTTCACGGTAGTACAATAGTCCTGTTGTGTTTGGGTTAAAGGTACCCATGTTACAAAGCTCACTCTGTCTCTCCTCGTTCCAATAATATTGGTGGTGGTTAGGCAGGGCCACCAGTTTTATCAGTTTCAGACAGTAATATTAAATGTTTCCACAGCGATCTTCGTTTATGTGTAAATATATGTACAGTATCATACCTTCAGAAACCTGATGTAAATACACATGTAAATATTCAGAAATTATTAGCCCTGATTTTCCAAGTAATAATCCTTTCACAAGACTCATATCCGAACAATCGTCGATTTCTATGTAGAAGCTTATCCACGCCTCCCTATGGCAATCCGTCCTTGTCTCACAACTCAGCTGGACAGAGTGACTTCGACTATACCCCCATCCTGCTTTGTTCAACACACCAGCTAGTTGAGGATCAGCAGACATAAGCGTTTTCAATGTACTTGTGATACCAACGTTTCTATTCCGGTCAATTTCGGCTCCATTATGTTCGTACCGAATTTCCTCAAACAGAAACGTAAAAGCATTGGATGTGACAATTGAATTTGTAGCCCCTGACTAATCTGATTTGAGGACTCTTCCTTTAATATGAAAGTAACTTTCGCACGGCAGTATATATGTATCTTGGTTCTGAATAGGTATCCGAATTTCATCATTGTTCTTAAATGAGGCTGGCGTTTGTGGCTGATGGCTCAAATATTGTTTGCGGGTCACCGATTCGCCAAATTCCACACTGGAAGTTATGTCAAGCACTTCATTCATACGGTTTTTTACGGTATGGCCTAACGACTGTAGGAAGAGGACGTTTTTATGTGTTAATCGTTTCACTGTTGGTTCGCGAATTGACAAGTTTGTGTAGTTGACGCTTCTTGTTATAACGAGCGCCCATTCTTTATATGTAGTCTCAGAGTAATAGTTTCTCCTCTAAAACACACTTGATCACCGTCCTAATCGACAACTCTAATGTTGATGTTGCTGAGATTTTTCACTGTTATGGGTAGATCTTGTACCCTGGCGGAACTGTTGTAAAAAACTCGTGTAGTGTTTGTCCCAGCCTGTCGTTGACGTAATTTCGTATATATATGCTGCACTCTATTCGTATCGCGTTATCTTTGAAGATCTGCACAGTGTAGTCTGAGTTATGAAATCCAGGTTTTAACACACGTTTCGAAAATCCAAGAGTTTGTTTTCATGAAGTCAATTTCCACAGGTATTTATATTTCACACTTGAGTGAATTATTGTTTGCTCTAATTACTAACTTGTCATTTTTAGTGTGCCGAACCACATTATTTGACAAATCGTCAATATCATAAGATCCTGTGGGTATGCCAATTACCCTATTCTTCGAGTAATTAAATTTACAATTTGATTTATCTATATTCGGAATCGAATTGAAAGTCTGAAAATCAACCAAGCCGATCGTGTAATCGCCTTGGCTGAAATCTATCGGTGGGAAGTAATATCAGCCCAAGACAGAACTGTTGCCGGACAAGCAGGGTGTCACAGACATGTGTTACCCTGTCCTAGGTTCGTTCAAGACTGATGTCATACATTTTCATACGGGAATTTAAACACAAATGCCCGCATATATGTATATCAGATTTCTGCTGTTGTTGCACATTGTGCAGTAATCTGTTCCCTGAAAAGTATCGCTGTAATTCCAATGAAGAAGGTAAGTCACTGAAACTATCGAAGTATTTAACTACACCATCTTTGTACTTGATGTAAGCAACCCAATGTGTTCCAGCACTTTGTGCACAATCGAAATTCACCAGTCCTCAATCATCTTCCAAATTTTTTTGATTAATGTGTCATGCATGAAAACACCACGAAAATGGGGTATGCGCAAACGCTTTTTGTACATACGTATATCTTCATTTGTCAGCGGCTGAACCGTTTTTTTTTTGTTTTTTTTTTTTTTTTTTTTACCCAGACCCATCTTTCTGGGATGGCTTCAAATATAGGCTCTTACCCCTCATTGCAAGTGCCTCCATCGTCTCGTTGTGTCGTTTCTTCTTAGCCAACTGCTGATTCGCTTCTTTACCAGTTCTGACAGCTTTGGACATATTTGCCACACTGCCCGCCAGAGCACAGACAGCTGACAATCCGGCAAATAATGTTAATAAGGGAAGAATACACCCTTCTCCTTTTTCTTTGTTTTATTTTTCTTAATACACTCACCAAACTTTAACTTGGCACGCACTGTTAACCAAGAATACTTTTCATCTTTAGCCTTCTATCTGCAGCCCTCTCGGCGAGTATACGATCTGCTTCAGCTCTATCTGCCCCCTGTGAATAAGCAATGTCGTGTTCCCTGCAGGTTGCATCTAGTGGGTTGATACTCTTCTGCCAGGGCACCAACCGTTTTTCCAATTTAGTACCGGGGCCACAAAACTGGTATGTAGGTATATGTGCCTCAAAATGCATCCTGCCGATGAGCTTGTTTAAAAAGCCATGACCCATCTTCTTCCTGTTCCTCGTTGGAGGCAAGTTTACCAACTTACATATTTTACTTTTTCGCGCGCCTATATATAGCCGGAGCCACCACCTAACCTTGTCAACATGCTGTTCGTCAAACAGAGAGACACATTTCCCGTGAGTAATGTTGATGCTGCCAGCACCGATAGTAGGCGGAAGAACAGACCTCTGTTCCCTGAGACAGTGAGGGCAATGGTGTGTGGCCCATCAAATTATGGGAAAACCAATCTTGTACTCTCCCCAATGGGCTTAGATTTGAAAATGTATACTTTTCCAAGTCGTTGTACCAGCCAAAGTATCAGTTACTAGGGAAAATATTAGAACATATTAAAGAAATTCAATATTTAACAATTCCGTGTTTGTGTTTGACGGTGTTTCGTGTGAGAAGCAGAATAATATACGAGATTACTTTTGAATGGGCAGGCACAGATCAGTGGATTCTTTTTACTTGTGTCAGACATATAGCCGGATACCGAATCAGTTGGTTAGAGACAATGCTAACTTGATCGTAATCTTTAAACACAAACACAAACACAAACAAAATCTCAAACACATTTACAACGACCACGTCAACACCGACATTAGGTTCAACGATTTTAAGAACCTATATGTTTACTACTAAAATGAGTGTAAAAATGTTTTATTGGTTATAGACAAAGACTGCGACATGTATAATGGAAGATACCGCAAAGGATTTGATTCATTTTGAACAAATAGTCGAACACACTATGTACTGACATTATTACAAGCATGGGCAAGTTTGGGAGAACTTCGACGACACAGAACAAGAGGGCTTTCGTGTACCCAACTTAACACATCCTTCTTACGAATGAAGGTAATTTGGATTGTCAGGGTAGAAATTGAAACACGTTGCTGACCCCATCGACGAAGATGATGCTGCTACCAGACGATATGTTGATGAAATTGGAAAATCTATGGATGAATTGAAGCCGGAAGAGGTGACTATGTTTGTACAAATTGCGGAAACGGATATACTTCAAGATCACGCATATATACTAGAGACAGGTGTAAACTATTATTAAATCCCTAACAATGGAGTAATCATCTCAATAGTCGAACCGCACAGCGTTGAAGTAAGATTGAATTGGGTTAAATATGTAAAGTTACTCTATGAGAAGCGAGATGATAAACTTAGTTTTTTTTCCCCAGCAATTGTAAATGGTAACTAAACCCCGCAAACCATTTACAGCAACATTAAAAATGAGATATAAAATAGTACAGTGAACACCCACAATCTTCATTCTGTGCGTAAACAAATAAACGGGGTATCATAAAGATCAGAAACACAATTCGACAAAAGTTACTCGAACTGAAGACGGGTCAGATTGATTCAGAGAAATTTTTCAAGGATTCATTAAGACCTGTGACAGATGCTATGGAAAAAGTTTTTTTACCTCAGCGACATATAGAGCAGCAGCAACAACAGTCTCCTCTCTTGATCAAAGATTTCTTGAAGTCACTAAGTCGAAGTGAGCGAGATTATGAATCGGTGTAGGGTGTTCAAAAGATAAATGATTCACTACTTACAGCCGACTCACCTGTTACTATTGATGAAAATGTTATTTTAATCAATGGTAATGAATATTAAAGAACAAGAGGGTTAATGGAATTATTGTTTTTGAAAAGCCCAAAACAGTATACTGCCTCGGACTTTAAAGCTATTCTGAAATATTAAACAACCCGAATGCCCACTGAGTAAAAGTTCGGAACATTGCAAACAATAACTAGTGTAAAACCATATTCTCTAAACTTCACAATCAGTCGGGTTCTGGTGTTCTTCCTATGAAGAAATAGGGGTATTGGGACGATGCGAATGAACTCGTTGAAAGATTGAAGTTATTTAACTCATCGACATCTGCAGGACATGCGGCACACTCCAACGAAATTTTGTCAGTGGTTGAAGAACTTCGTGAAATAGACATTATATTGTAACATGGATCAAGTTGTGGCAGAACTCCATAGAACAGCAAGAAGACATTTCCGAAGACGTCACGTATTAATCAAAGGACTCGATGATCTGTGGCAAGCTGATATAGTGGAAATGATCCCATACTCTGGTAAAAATAGTGGCTACAAGTATATACTGATGATGATTGATACTTATTCAAAGTTTGCTTGGGCTCTACCTCTTAAGAACAAGACAGTTAGTGTGGTTGCTGATGCTATGAAGAGAAACCTAAGTGGAGGTCGTCTTCCGAAAAACTTACAGACTGAAAAGGTAAAAGAGTTTTACAATTCAATGTTCAAGAAACTCATGACTAGCTACGGTATTAATCACTACTCAACATATACACATCTTAAAGCATCAATAGTTAAACTACTGAACAAAACTATTAAGAATGTAATGTGACAAGAATTCCGGGCCGGATCAAAAAATAGATGATGGATAATCTATCTTGGGAAAGCCATGTATAAATAGTGACTTCCCGCAGGGAACGTAACCGTGATTAATTAATTGGTGAGCGATTTCTCTCCACTCCCGCCGACCACAGACACCCGAAATTCGGCAGCAGCGATTCGGCCAGTAATAGCGCAAAAAACAGAAATCCACTCACCTTATGATTGTAGCGTCGATTTGCATGTTAATGCTATAACATGACACCAGCTATTATTTGCAGCAAGATGCAACCAGGATGCACCGAAATCTGAGTTGTTGAACACTCTTTACTACGAAACTTGTGGCAGAACTCGCCAACAGTCAAATAAATAGCTTAATTCGCTATGATGATTTGTACGCGAAATTAATCGTCGCGGACGTGAGCATAACAGCGAATTAAGCTATTTATTTGACTGTTGGCGAGTTCTGCCACAAGTTTCGGAGTAAAGAGTGTTCTACAACTCAGATTTCGGTGCATCCTGGTTGCATCTTGCTGCAAATAATAGCTGGTGTCATGTCATAGCATTAACATGCAAATCGACGCTACAATCATAAGGTGAGTGGATTTCTGTTTTTTGCGCTATTACTCGCCGAATCGCTGCTGCCGAATTTCGTGTGTCTTCGGTCGGCGGGAGTGGAGAGAAATCGCTCACGAATTAATTAATCACGGTTACGTTCCCTGCGGGAAGTCACTATTTATACGTGGCTTTCCCAAGATAAATTATCCATCATCTATTTTTTGGTCCTCCTGGGGTCGGATATGACACGATCAGTTTGATTAATATAATCTTTGTATAAGCAAGTTACGCTATACTTCAATCATATTTTACAATATGGCTTTCGGGACAAATGTTGATTCTGTAGAATTCAAACGGAAGCTAGCGTTATTAACTTCAAAGTCGGATATGATTTTTGAGAGAGTTAATAAATTGTATTAGATTTCTATGAACATCTCTTCGTTTGATTCCCGGACCAATGAAAGTTTTATGACTGATTCTGAAACAATTGATGACCTTCAGATCAAGTTTGAATCTATGATAGATCAGATTAATGATTTACATTTGACTAAAGATCCTGAATATACACCTGATTATACCCCATTAGCTGCATTTGAGGATTTGTAAATACGTATTAAACGAACTCGCAACAAAATTAGTGCCTCTACCGTTATTGTCATCGCGTCCGAGTGACCGTGAACACATTAAATTACCTCCTATAGATATTCCTAGCTTTGATGGTAGTATGGAGAAATGGTCAGTATTTTATGAATCTTTCAAAGCTAATATTCATTATAACGACCAGTTAACTAACTCACAGCGTGTGCAATATCTTGTAAGTAAACTAACAGATAATGCATTGAAGTTAACTGCAGGTATTGTACCTACAGCAGAAACATACCAAATAATGTGGGAAAATCTAGTAAAAAGATACCAAGACAAGCGCTTGTTAGGTACTCACTATTTAAATATCATTTTGGATATAAAGCCTAGCAACAATAATCCAAACAGCTTGAATACATTTATAGAGAAATATTCAGAAGCAGTTGCAGCTTTGAATCAATTAGGCATCAATGATCTTACAGATTTTATTTTATTTCAATGTGCATTGCGTAAGATCGATGCTCAAATTGTACAAGCCTTTGAAATGTCAGTACGCGATAAAGAAATGCCCACTTACAACGAATTAACTTTATTCATGAAAGATCAGGTTAAAATTTCTATACGTTCAAGTAATATGAACAGTGCAAGTTCGGGATTATATTCTCGCGCTTCATATAACATGAACAAGCGACTTACAGAAAATGTGACGCGGGGGCGTACTTCCAAAGCATTTGTTTCTAAAGAAGATAACGCAATAGTCAGATACAATATGGCAACTAAGCTTATCTCTGGATCCTGTGGTTATTGCAAGCAAATAGATCATACATTACTCTATAATTGCTCACACTTCAAATCTTTGGGTTCGCCACAGAATAGATATGAATTTGTAAAATCAAAAAGAGGCTGTGTGAACTGCCTGGGAATTTCTCACACTGTTTCCAACTGCAAATCGTCGTCTGTTTGTAAGTTATGCAAGAAACGACACCACACTCTCTTACATTTTGATAGGAAAAATACGCAGACTCATTCCACTCGTCTCAATACGAGTGAGAATTGCGCGTTGCAAGCCATTTCCAACAACAGTGTAAAAACAGACCGCGCCAAAACTCGCTTACCTTGCCGTACTGATGTCGACACCAACTGTTCTGGTCCAGTTTTCTCATCATCGGCTCATATAAATAAGGCTTCACATAATGAATCTCCGCTTTCCTTGAGCGTTAGTGTAAAGACTAATTTTCATATATTACTTTCCACAGCTCAAGTGTATGCCAAGTCCACTGATAATAATTATCAAATAGTTAGGTGTCAATTGATAATGGATCACAAAATCATTTAATTACCATCGATTGTTGTAAGTCATTGAACCTACAGATAATTCCATTAAATAATTCCTATGTGAAGGGTATAGGTTCGAGTTCACGACCGATTTATGGTTATGTGAATATCGAAGTACAATCCCGTGTATTTAAAAGTAACAAATATAAAATTCAAGCTCTAGTTGTTGATTCTATTACAGACCAATTGCCTTCTCATTTTATAGAAAAGTGTGACATGTCATATTTGGACAATCTACCTTTAGCTGATTTAACATGGAATATTCCGGGTAAAATTGATCTTGTGTTGGGTGCTCAGCTTTTTCCGTATATTTATTTCGGAGATAGAGTTGAATCAGGTACTATGGCACCACCTGCTTTACTGACCGCCTTCGGTTATGTGTTGATGGGAGAATATTCTAGTATTCATACTCACCCTACATCTTTTACTGCTCTAGCACTCAATGAGTTGGTGCAAAAATTTTGGGAATTAGAGGAGATATCTCACAAAAAATTCCTAAGCCCTGAGGATACAGAGTGTGAGAATTTATATACTTTATCGATGAGTAGGAACAGTAAGGGTAGATATACTGTGGCTTTACCGTTCCATTCAGATCATAATGAGCTTGGCAATTCTCGTTTCAATGCTTTACGCCGATTTATGGCGCTCGAAAGGAAATTTAAACTATGTCCCACACTCCGAGAGAGCTATATAAAGTTATTGAGGAATATATTACAAACGGTTACTTAACAGAAGATCGTGGATCGGAGGTTAGCGATGACAGGTATTATATTCCCCATCAAGCAGTCATCCGCAATGATAAACCCATGCCTCGCATTGTACTTGATGCAAGTGCTAAAACTCATACTGGTTTGTCATTAAATGACATTTTGCATACCGGTCCTAATTTACAGGCCGATTTATTCTTGCTTTTATTAAACTTTCGGTTATTCCCTATTGCTATTACAGCGGATATCAAGCAAATGTATTTGCAGATTGGTGTTGTAAAATGACCATCGCAAATTTTTGCGAATATTATTTCGTTTTGATGATAGCGAAATAGTTCGGACATTTCATTTTAACCGTATTCCTTTTGGGTTAAAATCGAGTCCTTTTCTAGCTATGCGCACTTTGCGACAGCTGGCGGCTGAAGCGAGTTCTCAGTTTCCTGAAGCCTCTGAAGTCGTCGAGACTAAAATGTATATGGACGATTTGGTTCATTCTGTTCCTGATGAGGAAACAGCTTTTCGTTTATCCCGAGAACTAATCTCATTATTGAACTTTTGATTTAGTAAAATGGTCCAGCAATTCTTCTGGGTTACTCGATAGTCTTCCTGATTCTCATCGGAGCCTAGTAAACTTCTCAGAAGGAAACGTAGTGACGTCATCTAAGGTCTAGGGCTAGCATGGAAACCTTCAGACGACGTTTTCTACTTCACCACGACCCAAGTCTGCGAAAAGTGCACGAAGCGGAACATATTATCTGTTGTGGCTCGTTTGTTTGATGTTTTGGGTCAAGTTGCTCCGGTTATTTTGTTAGCCAAGTTGTTAATGAAAGAACTGTCGCTAAGTAAAATTGATTGGGATGATACCCGCCCGAGAGTGTGTTACGCCGATTTGCGGCGCTCACTCAAGAATTACCTCTTCTTTCCACTATGGAAATCCCTCGTCATGTAGGTGCATCAAAGGACTGCAAGGCCAATATTGTTGCCTTTTGTGACGCAAGTATGAACGGTTATGGTTCTGTTATATATTTACATACTACTGATGCGTCTGGCATATCGGTTCGACTATTATGTGCTAAGTCCAAGGTTTCACCTACCAAATAACGACACTTGCGCGTCTCGAGTTATGCGCCGCGCTTCTGATGTCGAAATTAGATAAATTAGTTAATGAAACCTATCGAGATCGAGTCCATATAGTAGGCACCTATGCCTTTTCAGACTCTACGGTAGCTTTGTCCTGGATTCATTCTTCCCCACATCGTTGGTCTGTTTTGTGAGTAATAGGGTCGCTCAATGTCAAGAGAACCTTGTTCCGCAGAACTTCTTTCATGTTGCGGGAATCGAAAATCCAAGTGACTGCCTCTCTCGAGGTATGTTACCGTCACAATTAGTTTCTCATAGCTTGTGGTGGAATGGACCGCCTTGGATGCATCGTCCCACTTCTGAGTGGCCCATTAAAACGTTTTCTCCTGGTGATTGTAAGGAATTACCGGAACACAAGACGAATGTTTTCACCATTACTACCACTCAACCTGAACCTTCCATGCTGTATGGTTTATCTCAGCGCGTGTCTTCTTGGGACAAATTATTGAGAGTTGTGATTTAAATTTTAGATTTATAAAGATGATTACCCCTTCTGGTGGGGTAAAGAATTTGTTCTTTGCTGAAAGGGCAATAATGCACTTTGCACTTTGCAGTAGATATTGCTCTTCTGAAAAAGAATAACTTGCCTTCCAAGAAGCTGCGGAATTTGTCAGTATTTCTTGACGAAGAAGGTATTTTACGAATTGTTGGACGACTGTCTAAGTCGGACTTACCTTTCGAAGCTAAACATCCAGCGCTACTTCCCAAGCATGACCATGTTGTGCATCTTATTATCAGACATTACCATGTTTTGAATTGTCATGCAGGGGCTGGTCTATTAATATCGATTTTGCGGCAGCGCTACTGGATTTTAGCTGCGAGGATTGTTGTTCGGTCCATGGTATGAAAATTTAATTTTTATTTTAGAGTTAACCCTACTTATCCTACTCCTAAGATGGCAGATTTGCCTCCATGTCGCATACAGGAAGCTAAGGCTTTCGTTCATGCTGGAGTAGATTACGCAGGTCCGATTCCTATAACCCTTACACGACGCCGTGGTCAACACTCTCAAAAGGCGTACATTTGTCTTTTTGTGTGCCTAGTCACTAAGGCTATACACATAGAGCTGGTCTCAGACTTAACGTCTGATACATACTTAGCCACATTCAAGCGCTTTATTGCAAGACGAGGACCTGTTTCTTGTCTATATTCAGACAATGTTACCAACTTTGTAGGTGCCAAGGCTCAGTTAGAAGAGTTGAACAAAGCTCTAAAACCTGAATTAAGTAGTCGCCGTATCGAGTGGAAAATAATTCCTCCGCGTGCTCCGCATTTCGGAGCGTTGTGGGAGTCTAATATAAAGAGTTTGAAGACCCATTTATTTAGAGTGATTGGAAATCAACTTCTCACTTATGAAGAACTGCAAACGGTTCTAGTTCAGATTGAATGCGTTATGAATTCGCGACCTTTAAATGTAGTGTCGTCGGATCCATACCCAGAAGTTATTACTCCTGCACATTTTTTGATGTCAACTCCACTACAGTACTTACCGGCCGCTGACATGTCTTGTTCGAATCTAAACCAACGTAAGAAGTTGTTAGATAAGATGGTCCAGTCATTCTGGAAAAAATGGCGACTTGAATATTTGCACACCCTGCAAGTTGGGCATAAATGGTCGACACCGGATAACCCTGTTCAAGTGGGTACAGTTGTAATCGTGGGGCAGGATGATTCTCCCCCTTTGAACTGGCCCTTAGGGGTAATTATTAAAACTTATCCTGGTTCAGACAATGTCACTCGGGTGGCGATGGTGAAGACACGATTCGGCACTTTCAAGCGTTCAGTGGTTAAACTTTATCCCATACCAACACAATAATATTTTTTCTTTCATTCCTTTTAATATATAAAATTTATTAATAGCCTTTTAATTTAATCTTTCGTCAATCCTACTCTCAACCCCTATCTTCATTATTGCTTTAAATCAGTAAAGTTACTTAAATTTTTATGTCACAACTTAGAATATCCCATAATGTGGGGGAAAATTATTTTTTGAAAGTCCTAAGAACTTTCAAGGGGGGGAGCATGGTTGAGCGATTTCTTATTTTTCTTTCCGTCGGCCGCGGGCATCTATGTTCGCGGCGGAATAAAGGTCAGCTGGCGTAATTCAGACATCCACTGGCCTATGCAATATTTGCGTGCCTTGTTCCACCAGGAAATTATATATGTGGGACTTTTCTTGTTTTTATTGAGTGACTATTGTTGTTATGCTCACGTCCGCGACGATTAAGTTCGCGTACAAATCATCATAGCGAATTAAGCTATTTATTTGACTGTTGGTGAGTTCTGCCACAAGTTTCGGAGTAAAGAGTGTTCTACAACTCAGATTTCGGTGCATCCTGGTTGCATCTTGCTGCAAATAATAGCTGGTGTCATGTTATAGCATTAACATGCAAATCGACGCTACAATCATAAGGTGAGTGGATTTCTGTTTTTTGCGCTATTACTGGCCGAATCGCTGCTGCCGAATTTCGGGTGTCTGTGGTCGGCGGGAGTGGAGAGAAATCGCTCACCAATTAATTAATCACGGTTACGTTCCCTGCGGGAAGTCACTATTTATATGTGGCTTTCCCAAGATAGATTATCCATCATCTAGTGCCTTTGATTCTGTAAATTACACTTATTGTTTGCCGCCTCTCTGAATGCACCTTGATGTGGCAATGATCTCGAACCTTAAAGATCCCCGGTTCAAAGCCGCCACCACAGATGTGGCATACAGTGGAACTGATAAATATCGCCTCATCATCAGCCTACATTAAAAGAGAAGTGACCCCTTGTAAATTTCATCAACGTCGTGAGCCATATTCACGAGTTGTTCCACTAACCACGTCGCAGGGTTTTCCCCAAAGAATGAGTCGAATTGATTCAGCTGAGGGTCGTATGCGCAAACGACCTGGTATGCCGCGGCAAAAGGGGTGTGTTCCTGGACTGATGTGGAGTGGGAGGCATTGGGTTCGGGTCTGCATGTATCAAAGGGTTATTCAAAGTCTGCGTAAACGACGAATGGTACATGCTGTTGGTGTAAAAAATCCTTAAACTTTAAGGTTTGTCTTCGTCGCCGTGTTAATCGACTCTTTCAGCGCTTACCCTTGCGCAATCAACCTCATGACGGCTCAAGAGATCTTCGCGCCCGAAATGCTGCAGGCATCTATTGCAAATAAAAGTAGGACCCTTATACTTAGTTAATGAAAATCTGACTAGCTTCGACAAGTTCTTTATCCAGCAGTAGTGAAACTTATCTTCACCCTCTGTAATCAACAACATATTGATATGGAAACCGCGTTTGACTGCAGAATAATGGAGGGGACCTACAACTCTGTGTTTTATACCTTCTGGTTCCAAGCTGTAGACATTGATCAAATAGTTGGGATTTTTCTTCTCAAATTTAGAAGTGTCTGACTATTTTATAGGGAACTTTATGCCTGAAAAATCTAAATCGTACTTGGATTGTACTTCAATATAATAACTAACTAAATTCGCGATACCATGCACCTTTTCGCGAAACGCCAGGATCATCCAAAAAAACAACGATCATCATGGTTTTTAACACTGAGAACTGCTATCTTTGCTTGGATATCGGATGGCAGTGCTATGAATGAAGAGTCCCGATACAGCGGTTCGAATTTAGCAACATTGATGTCGAGGGAGCTAATTTGTTCGAAGCATTTACCACTATCCCGATGTTGGAATTCACTAAATCTATTCTTGATATCTTGAAACACATAGATTTCATACCATTCTTCTAGGGAAGTGCTTAATGTGAGCTCGCGCATCTTGGGCATAAAATAAATACCGCTGAAGTTAGTGACAGCGTTTTTTTTTTTAATTTTGAAAAGGCAATCCAACCCCACCTGGCATTTTACAGCCGTTGTTGACAGAATGAGAATAATCGCGGAAATTTGGTCTTTGAAAATGCCAAAACATGCTCTGATAAAATTTCCTGGATCTTTAAAATTTTCAGAATTTTGAACAGTGATGTGGAGGAACCTATTCCCGTAAGTAATTGCCCTAATAGTTGACTTTAGCCGCTTATCTCTTTCCCCACCCTCATTAACGCCGAACCCGGTCGCTTGCGTGTTGGGCAGCCACTGGGACGAGGGCTCATTTGTGGCCCAGAGATATCAACTGGTGAGAGAGTGGCGAGTAGCCGGTGACTATGCGCTGGGTTGGGACACTTCTGCGATGATTGGAATGCCCCACAGTGTTTCCAAGTCCGGCGGTGACATATAACCATCTGCGAAACAAAAAGAAATTCAGATTCATTGTAACAATCTTATTTGATGATACATCATCCTCGGTGGTCATCCTCCTTTTGCGTGTGCAAACTGGCTCCGAGGAACCTTGGTGTGCATTAACACCTGTAAGAAAATAAAAAATCAGGGTCAGACAAAAAAATTCTAGAGAGAGAAAATTACTTAAACAATTAACACTAACCAGCAAAGACATCCTCAGGCAGATTGGTGTTATGCGAAGGTTGTACATCATCCTCAGGTTCAGGACAGTCTGCGGAAAAAAAATAAGCTTTACTGCATAACCAAAAAGTTTAAAGTAATTCATTTAAGAAAATAAAATTTTAACTTGCAATACAACAGAAACAAAGTAATTTTTATTGTCAAACGCAAAAGAAGCTACAGCAAATATATATATACATATATATATATATATATATATATTAATTTCAGTCAAACACTTACCTCCAGCAAAAGCATAATTCACCACCAGCTACAGAGTTGAGATATCTTGTGGTTCTACAATAGACAAAAATTATAGTATGAAATAAGTGAATACTGATGGAAAAAAATATATTAGTTTCATGAAAAAACTTACCACTCACTGAAAAGTGACGATATCTCCAGTAGATCTGAAATGGAGAAAAAAGAAAAATTATTTTGAATAGTTTAAATTAATACATCTAACAAATAGGAAATTAACTTACGGTGTGCGAAGAAATCATCTATATCTGCGGCATTCAGCACCGGAAGTCATGAATGACGAAATATATTTAGTATCACTGATATACACACATATGATAATTATTATTTAAAGTCACTTAACTTTACCTGCAGAAGATTGAGAATTTTCCATGGTGATGAACTGTGCAGTGGCATGCTAACACAACAAGCGACTTGCAGACATTGAGGCCCGTTCCACCTTGCCGCCGCTATTCTGCACTTGTTGGAGAGAGTGATGAGAGGATGCACGAGAGAAGTAAAGGAATTGGGTTACAAAACTTTGGTAAGACCATTGCTCGAATATGGCAGTGTAGTATGGGACCCATATTTTGAGTATCAAATACAGGAGTTGAAGAAGGTGCAAAGAAGGGCTGCTAGATTTGTTTCTGGAAATTATCGCAGAATGCAATCAGTGACAGATATGACAAAAAGCGCTGGAATGGGATTCATTGCAAGACAGGAGGAGGATGAGGAGGGTCATGGGAGTGTACAGGGCGTATACTGGCGATGAGTCATGGAAAGATATTGCAGTAGGTATGAAAAGTAGTTCATGGAAGGGAAAAGATGACCATGACCACAAGCTGGCACTCGATTTCAGGCACAAGGGTGTGGGAAGATTTTCTTTTTTAGGTAAGGGTGTCAGGGAATTACCAAGGGGAATGATGAATAACCTACTGAAAACGTTGAAAGAATTTAAAGTTAATATTTGTAGTTTGCAAATGTAGGTGAGTGTAGGATAGGGGGAAGTTGGGTGTGTAGGGAAATTGCCACCGGAGCGTGTGCTCCATTGCAATTAAATTAAATTAAATTAAATTTATACCGGCGGGGTGTCACAAACAACTGCATACTTAACAGCACGCCAAGAATAACCCGCACGGTACTTGAGTACATGTTTCGCAACATTAATCCATCTGCCTAACAGCAAACATATATAACAGTCCAACATGCCAGAGCGTGTTGACGCAGATCCGCATTCAAGAACAGAAATAGCCCTAGCCTGAGGGGGTGGAATTCCCAGTTTAAGACAAGGATAGAAGAACTAGCTTTCTCTCTCTTGCCGGTGTGAAATGTCTGTGGCCTCTCTTTGGCAGGCGCATGGGCATATGAAGTTTCTCGTGGCTCTGGCCAGAATGTGGTGCCATCTAATCATACAATCTTGGCCTCCATTGGTCCATTTTGAATCTCCCAGCACGTCACGGAGGGAAGGGGAGGGAGGTAACAACACCAGCAACCCAGTAACGTCATGGGTTTTTCCAAAAAATATACAGCCTCCCTAAACCCCATGTACTATTGCCCTCTACGAAAATTTGAAATTCAATCCCAAAATGTGGACAAAAATATAGTTGGAATATCGCAACCCAATCAATCACTGAATCATTCCAACTTCCGTCCCTTCTGCCAACATCTGCAGCACGCGAGCAGCATTTCTGCGAGCCTACCTACAAATTTAGGAATTGGTAAGCAATTCTTTGTACCAGAAGGATTGCAGCTGGAAAATTCAAAATGGAGCTCTAGTTCCAGTGACTACCTGACGCCCACATATTCCGAATCATTTTCTTAATTTGATGTCCTGCAATTGCAAGAGTATTTGTGGAAATCGGTGTGGATGTGTGCGTTCCGGGCTGGAATGTTTGCTAATGAGTGAACATTGCAGAAGATCTGATTGTGCTAATGACAGTTATAGGTAATGGTTCAGATGATGAAGATGAACATTAAATATCATTCAATGAGCTCAGTAACAAAATTTTTACTATTTCATAAATTTGTATTGTCTAGGTTGTCATTGTCTAGGTTTATTTCTGGTGCCAGTTGGTATGTAATTCTAGGGGCAAAAAATCTCAGAGCATTTTTCCAAGTGACAGAGGTGGGAGGGGCGTTTTAAGCTGAGCTCTGTGCATTATTTCTGAATGTTTTGATTCAACCTTGCCAACCATTTATCCCTAAAACATGACCGATATACCTTTCTAACACTGAAACTGCATTCTGCAACATTGATAATAGGTCTTGACTCGATAACTTTGATATTATTATTTTTTTTAGCAAATCTGGGATAATTATAAAATAAGTAATGTTTTGTACTTGATTGATGATGATAAGTGAAATTGTTTTTACTTTTATACAATAACTAGCTAGTACCCATGACATTGTTCATGGTTGTAAAGAATTTTGATTGACAACTACTGACATGTAGCCACTACATTGCACGATAGAAGACTCGAGGCTAATACCACACACAAACATCAGTGATCTGTGCAGACTATTTATGCCTGCAAAGTGAAATGCAAGGACACACATCTGTTTGGTCGAAATATGAAAACACCCTTCAATTTTAACCATCATATCTCCTACATCCCCATATATATTGACATGTCACCACCATGGTGCACATTGGAAGACTTGAGGTTAATGCGAGGACACACATCTGTTTGGTCGAAATATGAAAACACCCTTCAATTTTAACCATCATATCTCCTACATCCCCATATATATTGACATGTCACCACCATGGTGCACATTGGAAGACTTGAGGTTAATGCCATACACAACCACCAACGGACTACGCTAGGTAGTTTTGGCTGTAGAGTGAAAGGTAGGGACGCATGTCTACTTTTATATCAGGTCCACCACTTTCAACCATCATATTCCCCACAGCTACCGACATGCAATCACCATAGTGCATGGTGAAATACTCCAGGCTATGACCACACACAAACGCTCATGGTCTGCACTTGGTAGTTCTGGCTGCAAGTTGAAATATAGGGACACATATGTCTTTGTTAAAATTAGGAAAATGCCCTATGTCGACAACTTTCAACCACCATAGCTACCAACATCTAACAACCTTAGAGCACAATGGGAGACACATGGCCACTACCACATGTGGTCTGAGCTAAGCGGTTGATTGAAATATACCGACGCAAATGTCTGTGGTTGAAATACGAAAATGTCCCTGATTGACCACTTTTAACGGCCTTGTCTCCAATACCCCCACAGTTACTGAAATTCGGTCAACGTTGTGCATGATCAGTAAATATATGATACTACCACACACAGACACCAGTGATCTGTGCTAGATAGTTTTGGCTAAAAAGTGTAACATTAGGACACATACGTCTTTGTGCGAAATATGAGAGTGCCCCATGTCAACCACTTTCAACCACCAAATCTCCCACACCCCAATAGCTGCCAACATCTAAACACCATAGCACACCACAGGAGACTCGATGCAACTACCACATACAGACACCAGGGATCTGTTCTATGTAGTTGTGGCAACAAAGTGAAATATATGGACACACATGTCTTTGGTCGAAATATGAAAATGTCCTTGATTGAAAATTTTCAACCACCATATCTCCCACGCCTCCACAGTTAGAAAAATTTGACCAATGTTGTGCATGATCGGTGAATGTATGCTTATACCACACACAATCATCAGTGATCTGCACTAGATAGTTTTGTCTTAAAAGTGAAACAAGGGGACACACACATATTTGGTTGAAATTTGAAAGTGCCTCATGTCAACCACTTTCAACCAAACTTCCCCTTAGCCAGCGACATGCAATCATCATAGTGCACAATCGGAGACTTGATGCTACTACCACACTCAAACACCAATAATCTGCACTATTTAGTTGTGGCAGGAAAGGTAAGTATAGGGACACACAATTCTATGGTCAAAAAATTAAAATGCCCTGCATAGACCACCTTTAACCACCATATCTCTTACACCCCCACAGCTATCGGTATTCAGGGAACATTCAGTAAAATAAGACACTCCATGCTACTACCACAAACAAATACTGATCTGTGATAGGTAGTGTTGGCTGAAGAGTGAAATGTAGGGACACACACACACATATATACACACCAACCACACATTTAATCAATGGTTAACCTCTCCAAATTACTTATAGTTTAATGAAATGATATTAAGCCTGATGTTTTAAAGCTACAAGATGTTTATACTGATTATAGAATTTAAGTCCTACTTAAACCCTTTTGACCTGGAAAACCTAGTGCACAGATGCCTCAGAGATGGGGACTTTTTGGGATTGGTTTCCTAGATATTAAATAACATCTATACCAATTTTCAGCTTTACATTATTTTTTTCTGAGGTTCACACCCATTATGCCTTAAGAGTGGCACACAGTGCTCTATGCCCAGTGCTGATTAATTTGTAGCTGTTTCGATGCATATTGCAAACGTTTGTTACAGAGAGTCAAAACAATATACCATTTTAATGCTGAAACTGTGTGCCACAACTTTGGCAATATGTCTTGACATGGTAACTTTTATAGTTTTTCAGCTATACAGAGTTGTTTAAGAAAAAAGTCATATTTTGTACTGCTTTCATGATAAAATGTGAGTATTCTTTTACTTTTATATGATAATTACGCCCAATATGACATTATTATTCCATGGCTAACCTCTTCCCATTGCCTAGGCGGCATTAAAACATTTTTAAGGTTGATATTTTAAATGTTACAATGGATTTACACTGATATGGTACTCAAGCACTTTTTAAGCCCTTTTTATCTAAAAAAAAACCTGAAGTGTACTGCCCAGAAGTGTAGACATTTCAGGAATTTTTTCTTAGATACTAAGGAAAGTCTGTGCCAAATTTCAGCTCTGCAATTTTTTAAGAGGTTACCATCTATACGATCTGTCTAAAATGTCTGGGCTATTAGGCCTCAGAGGAAAGGAACTGGGCATCCTAACTCTGACACAATGGCTTAGTACTATGCCTCCTTCGACAGGATCCAACCAACCTTCAGGTTGTAAACTAAGTTAGCTTTTTAATGAAAAAATTGTACATTTCTTGTTCTGCCTTATCGGTCCATTAAGCTCAGTACTTATTTGTTACTTATAGATCTATTGATGATCAGTCACCAGATGGTTTCTCTTTAAACTAATGTCTTCTTGAAGTTCCTTGAGTCAGGAGATTCAGAGCTGATGAGTCAGAAATTTTAGAAACTTTCCATTTATTAACTCACTGATGTGTGTTTTATCCAAAGTATTTTACAAAGCACAGATTAATCAATTATTTTCTTGATTAAAGCTGATAGCAGCAAAGCAGCAAGTTGTAGTAACCATGTGATGAAAACTGGTATTAGCTTATTGACCTTCATAATTTAACATTTAAATAACAATAATCTGCTACTAGCTCTTAACTGCATACACAATATTGTTGACAAAGGAATGTTCCAGAACAGTCTTGTGACTCAGCAATGTCTAATTTTAAGAAGTTGGTAATGCAAATATTGTTAGTACATTGTGCAGCAATCTGTTAGCTTCCAAATTCAAACAAATTTAACCAAAGCTCTCAGAAAAATGATTAAAAAATTAGTCAATATTATACATAGATTGTCTCATACTACTGTCATAACATAGTTACTGTAAATTTAATTTGGATGGGATAACGTGACTGTTCTTGGCCAAGATTAAAATCATTTAGTTACAAAACCACTCTAGCAGATTAGACTTGAAATCATCTGTGGATGTTATGGATTTCCCAAATGTATCGACACAATTTAAACATTTAGCCTAAGTGTTAAAATGTATGAAAGTATTTGTAAGCAATATCACTGTAAATAGTTCATTCCCATTTGAAATATATATGCTCATCATTTCTAATAATATATTTGAAGATAATTGTTGAAATTTGTAAGAGCAGCATTATATGAAAATATTTATTTTATTGTTTAACCAAGATTCATTATTTCACTTTTATTGAGTTCCCATTGCAAAATATTTAATAATAATACATTTAGTAACATAAGAATTTTCCTGAAACCTGTTGGGAATAACAGTATTAAAATATTTAAATTCCACTCCAGATCTGCATGTCTTGCAATTGAATTATCCTTGAGAGACATAGTCCAAATCATCTTAAGAGAATGTTGATACATGTGAAAGAATGTTTGATTTCCTACCAGTATCACCCAATGAGGATAATATTGCTTACTTTTGACTGTCTATCTTTAGCTGTGCGTTTAGTTTTTCAGAGAGTGAGATTACAGGGAAAATTCAGGAAAATGTGTCTCGCATTTTTATACCTGACATTTGTTCCATAAAGTTGTTAGCTTATTAATAGGTAAATCATAGTAGGAATATATAAATGTGTTTCTTGATCAGTATTCCTAGAAAAACTATGTTATATATGTTTCTATATTAGTCCAGTATTTTTAGTATATACATTGTATGAAATAAAATTTAAAGTTATATATACATTTTTGCTATGACAACCTATTCATAACACAACATATTACTTATAAGAATTAAATGATATTCTTTTTTAATACATAATTTTTCTTATGTTGAATTTCCCCTGTGAGACTACTTCTGTGTATTTGTTAAAGTGATGGGTCTTCAAACTACATTACCTCTGTGATACAAATAGAAATTTTCCTGCTGTTCACTGTTTGTTTTTCCATCTGAGTTGTGCAATGTTGTTGGATTAAATTACATTATTTGGATCAATGTTTGATGCAAATATCCAGTATGACTTTTTTTTTTTTTTTTTTTTTTTTTTTTTTTTTTTTTTTTTTTTTTAGAGAAAAAAAAGAAAAACAAACCTTCTGGATGTTACAGTTTCCTTATCAACACTTTAGGCTACCAAGTTAATGTGTCGTTGTAATGAACATAAAGCTTGCATGGTGTATGTAGTTTTACATAGTGTATTTCTACTGAATTGCTAAAACATTTTCTATCCATATTTATATTGATAATTTACTGAACAAATAAAGCAAAGAAGGTAATTATGCTCAAAACCAAGCTCATACAAAAAGCCAGGAGAATCACTATAATTCTTTTTATGAACATTCTTTTTGATTCACCTTAATCATTAAAAGTCAGTTAGCTTATACTTTCATCTCTAAAATAGTTGATATCATTGGCAAATTATTAATATCTTTGTCATCAGAGTATTGATTACAACTCAGCTAAGCTAATATTTTATTTTTCTTTCTTGACATTAAAACCTTACTTTTCATATTGTTGATGAATGTAACACTGCATTATCAGTGTTATTACAAGTTTTTTTTTTTTTTTTTTTTTTTTTTTTTTTTTTTTTTTTTTATTCATTTTTAAAATAAATTCAATTGTTAAATTAAATAATTAAAATTACTTGAACTTTTATTTTTTTTACTAAAAATTTTTATTTCAAAAGCTATCACAATTTACAAGCTTTCCTAAGCTTAAAGATTTTGGATGTTTTTGAAACTGCATTTGGTAACAGGTTGATGAAAATAACAGGTCAGGTCCTAAAAATTTGAGACTGAATATTTAAAGTCAGTTTTTCTCAAGTGTAATTTATATAGGGAATACATCTGTAGAACAATGATTTATGGTTTTTCAATTTTCAGCATGCCAGTCCACTAAGCACACTTTAAAAGCTTGTTAGTCTTTCATAATCATTATTGTTATATTTTAATCTGGCATCCTATAATATCACATTTTAATGATTATTTATCATTGTAGTATTATACTTTGTAGTCACTGTAATAAAATTAGTTGTCCATATGCTGACTTTTAATTCTTATTTATTCCATCCAAAATATAAGTGTTAAGGATCTGAACTGTAATCTACATGCAAATATTTTTTTTTTTTTATCACTGAATAGATTTTTATATTAAATGGTACTTCAAAAAATTTATTGTTGAGTTTTTCCATGATGTTTTGTATTGCTGGCTTCTAGTGCTAAGCCAAACATTCTCTTACGTTATGAAATGGTGATTCATTTTATTTCAGATTCTTCTATTTATAGTGTTATTATTAAAATTGATTTGGCTTATATTTAAAATAATAATGCACTTATTGCTTAACTGTGTGTGTAGGGAAATTGTCACTCATGCATAAGTTCTTCTGCAGTTAATAATATAACTACAGTCATACATAATCCTACACATTTATGCGATGTGGTAATATCCCTCATCGATTCCAGTATCCTTCAATAAGAAGTTTGTTTCTGTCAAATTGTTGTTAGAAGATCATTGTAGTATAAAATGTACAAAATTGTCATTTGATGGTATGTGGATGTTACTATCCTGTTTTTAACTGGCATTTATTCATGTCAACTGTAAGATTACTTTCAGTTTTTTTTTTTTTTTTTTTTTTTTTTTTTTTTTTTTTTTTTTAAAAAACATATCAAACGAGAATATTGGTAATGAATGTTCAGTAGTGTTTACTTGCTTATGTAACCTTATCTACTAGAAAGTGCATCTAACAAGTGTATGGAATTTGGGAACAAAATTACTTAGTGAAAGAAACAGATTTAAAAGAATAATCACATACATAGTTTTCAGTTTTATTCTTGTGAAGTTAGAAAATAGCTTACTGACAGTACCAGCTTGATCTGCTCATCTTCTTCTTCTTTTTTGCATTGCCTTTTTTGTTTTTCAGATGTGGAAGTAGTTTTTAAGAGTATTATTTTCATTAAAAGAATGAATAAATTTCTTGTTAAATGCAGTTACTTAGTAATAAAATAAAAATGTTATTATTTTTTTAATCTAGCGAAGAGATATTCAAAGTCAACCATTATTTATTTTAATTTCTGACCTAACGCCTCAGCTTTGTTCAGTGCCACAATTGCTGTACACAGAGTGTAACATCCATATTGAGAAATTTATTTGTTTATCATCAAACTGATAACACCAAACATAAAATTTCTTCATAAAGCTGAAGACTATTAAAAATAAAGTTGTCACATACATGTTATTGGTTCAAAAGACAAACACAATAAAGCACTACTGAATTGAAATAAGTTCATGGAATTATGTGTTGTACATTTGTAATGTCGAATAAATAATAACAATAAAAACTTTTCAGTAATAAAATTATATATCATGAGACATTTCATTCTATTTATTGAAAAAAGAAGTGTAGGTAATTTATTATGATAGAGGAGACATAATTTTGTTGGAACAAAGCATCAATATTTTAATGATTTTTTTTGTTATTGTGGTAATTGGATACTGATATAATATGGGGTTTCGATGCTTCATTCATCTTTTAAACATTTTATGCAATAAATAGAAATTGGCATAATGTGTACACAGTCTTCAAAACCACCAGATACAGTGGGCCAAG
>JARYHS010015516.1:0-55356 GCA_031002005.1 Vandiemenella viatica
GGATCAGAAGAAACGTCACCAAAAACACAAGGAACTATAGGCTACCTATTACTGATTTTTAAAATGCTATATCTTGAAAACCAAGCGAGATATCTTTATTTTCGATTTGTTTCGTCAAGTTCTACAAGAATTCATTATCAAATTGTGGCGCCACGGTAATGGTAGAAGTGCCCAAGACAAGGAAAGAGAAGTGATTTTTTATTATTGGTAATACGGTACAAGAGAAACAATTCTGGCCTTAAGATTAATACTTAAACGGACGGATCAAATAAAACTAAGATACGTTTATGACGTTCGTTGATTTAGAAAAAGTTTTTGATAATGTAAGGTGGGACAAGATGTACGAAATTTTACCGAAGTCATGTCTAAAACACCGATACAAAAGAATACTTTATATTCTATACAGTGGCATAGCTAGGTTGTTTTTAGCTCTACCAAGTCTTGTTAGTTTTGCTGGCAGGTAGGCCTACTCCCTGAGCCTGCCCCCCCCCCCCCCCCCGAGCTGAGCTTGGTGGGCCTCCTGAGATGCCCTTGGGGGCTCCGTGAGCTGTGCTTGGGGACACCTGTACTTTGGGGACTCCGGTGCAGGGCACCGCCTAGCCCTTCGATAGTTACACCTCTGAATCTATCTAAGAATCAAGTGGTTTTATTAAGTGTAGAGAAGCCCGAGATATGTTTGTAGTCTATCCCCATTCAATATTCAACTTGTCTGTAGAGGAAGCAATAAAGGAAGTGAAAGAAAATTTTTAATGTGGTGTAGCAATTATCGGCATATAGCGATTATGTGTTTGTTCTCAACAGCAAATTATTGTATTATTCGGAACACTACATTTTGCCACATCGTGGGTAAATAGTTATCAACTCAGTATCTTTACCTAGCCACCGAATGGATGTTAGATTGTTTCGTAACTTTACAGTTCACTCCAAGACTGGTGTAAACTTCCGACCGTCTTGTGTCTGTGGAATCGAACAAGTGAATTGGAAATAACAATATACGGATTCAGTAAATAATCAGCTTGGTCGCCATCCGGGACCTTAGGAAAATACTGTGCACTCACTTAGAATAAGTTGTTGAGAAAAGGAATTTGGTGTCCGGAAATAACGAAACATCACTCGTCACCGTCACTGAAGTTTCTCTTGGTAACTTATTCCAATCCCTGATACCCATACCTAAAATAAGAGAATCTTCCTACACCCTTGTGCCTGAAATCGAGTGCCAGCTTGTGGTCATTGTCATCTTTTCCCTTCCATGCATTAGTTTCAATACTTACACGAATGTTTTTCCATGCCTCATCACCAATATAATGCCTTGTACACTCCCATGACCCTATTCACCCTCCTTCTGTCTTCCAATGAATCCCATTCTAGCTCTTTTATCGTATCTGTTACTGATTGCGTTCTGTGATAATTTCCAGAATCAAATCTAGCAGCCCTTCTTTGCACCTTCTCCAACTCATGTATTTGATACGCAAAATGTGGGTCCCATACTACACTACCATATTCAAGTAATGGTCTGACCAAAGTTTTGTAACTCAATTCCTTTACTTCTCTCGTACATCCCCTTATCACTCTTTTCAACAAATGCAGAATTTTGAAACCTTTTCCTACTACCTGTCCAATGTGATCTGCCCAGTTAAGCTTATTATCAAATGTAATGCAAAGATATTTACATTTCAAGTCTTCAATAAGCAATTCTTTCCCCACCTTGTAATCATAATAAACCTTTAGTTTTATGTTTGTGTATCTAATAAGCTGACTCATCTTTGCATTTATCTTCATCCCATGTTTACCAACGCAACTAGATATCCTGTCCAGATCACCCTGCAACTGTTTACGGTCCTCAACCGTTTTTATCCTTTTATACAGCATTATGTCCTCTGTAAACAATCTAATTTCTGATAGTAAACAATCAATACAATTATTAATTAGAATAATGAATAGCAATGGTCCCAATACGCTACCCTGTGGCACTCCAATTTTTACTTCCACTTCTTTTGATACCATATTTCCTACCCTAACGTTTTGTTTTCTACCTTTTAAAAATTCTTCTATCCAACGATAGTTTATTCAATCGTTCAAAATCACAAGGCCGGTACCAGACATGTGCTAAGCCACCTAGTACTATAATGGACTACAATCCGAATTTAGTTTTTAGGGTGGAAAAATCAGGAATAGCTTCTTACTGACTCATATTTGTTTTAAACGCACTCTCAAAACACAGTTCATTATTGAGGAGGCATCCCGACCCGATTCAACACTCGCGTGCGGGATATTCACAGATAGGGATTGCGTCCGACGGTCACATGACAGCTACTCTCACCGCACTTGCCAAGTGTACTTACCTCTCCGACAAACTCCAAAATAATACAGACAAAGTCAAACATGGCAGACCATCACTTCTTTCAGCCAATCATGATCGCCCTTTACCATCGCGTGCTCTTTTTAGCCTATCTCGAATTCGAATTGTACACCACAGATTCTTCTCTCCATCAGCCTCTCTACTGCTTCTCACATTTATTTTTATACAAACTTGTATTCTCTGTCTTCTAACTTATCTATCTGCCCGGCCATTACACCATGGGGCGAAATCTCAAAAAGCTGGTTAAAATATGGAAACGTTATCCAACTTTAATGAAACTTTGCACAAAATCGGTTTTGAGCAAGCTGATTATAATTCCAATGTCAAAATTCCATAAGAAACAAATTGAGGATCCAATATGGCGGATTAAAAATTAAAAATGGTCCAAAAATGTTTCATTTGTCATACAAATTTGCATACAGGTTTTCATGAGCTCGTTGATACCGATTCCAATGTTAACAATACAAAAAAACAAATGGAGGATTCAATATGGCATATTAAACATTAAAATAAGTTAGAATTTAAATAGGTTCCAAAAATTGAAAATTGTTTCAATTATTATAAAACTTTGTGAATAAAAATGTGGTGTACTGCAGTGGCGTAGCCAAATGGGGGGGGGGGAGGTCCGCCCAGGGTGTCAACCGTTTGGGGGGCGAAAGGAAATAGTAAAAAATAGCGTGATAAAAAAAATAAACTTTTTTGATAGACTTCTCGTATTCTTTGGTGGTGAACCATTCCTACTTTTATTATTTTAAATATTTTTTAAGATTGTCTAGCACTTTTCAAATGCAATCCAGTGCTCTGTGCATTTTCGTTACAGCACAGTTTTTTTATTGGAAACTCTGCGCTCTTAAACAGAACATCGTTCTAGGGCTCCAACAATCAGAGAAAATGATCGTACTTGCCGTGCGACTGCTGTTTGGCTTGTTAGAAACGGCGTTTGCGTTAATATAAGCTTCTTAGACAGTTATTGTATGAAGCGAGGATGTTTTTAAACTAAAGGAAAGTTAGCCTATCTAAAACTCCTAAAATCAAAGGAAATATATAATTCCCCGTAATTACATAAAGAAAAATGTTGCACTTCCTTCTAAAACTGAATAAAAAATCAGCCAAGTGTATGTCGAAACCGCATAGTCTAGGCTTTCATTTCCACTGTCCGGTTATGAATTAAGCTCAAATATTTTACACATGCCACCAAAATCATTTTTTAGTTTTTTTTTAATTTGTTTCCTCATATAGAATTCAATAAGTTTTCAGGATAAGATTCACGAGTACCTTGAAATATTTTATATGGTTTGTAATTTCGAATTTATCATCTTACAGATTCGTGTTGGAAAATTTAAGTACTTTCGAGTTAACCGATTTAAATTCTGCTTACCTTCTTATATCGAAAGGGCATGTTCGAATTTATGATGATTCAGAAGACCGAGCATAAAACTAGCAACACTGTCATGTTTCTAATCTATCCGAACGTGTCCAAGGGTTCGGCGATTGTATCGACTGTAATTGGTGAACAGCTCAATGTCTGAAGCGATTTGTTTTGTGAAAATATATAACAGAAAAGTAAAAAAGAAGTTTCCTTGGATTGTTTCCCTTAAACAGAAAAAAAAGCCGTTGGTCTAAGGAATGAAATTTTGAAAAAACTGTATATTAAGATTTAGATTATGCGATTAGTCGTTCTCAGGGTTATGATTTATGACAATGTAGCTAATATCAGCGGCATACCTGGAGGTGTAAAAGCTATTACTAAAGTAGAAAAGTAAAACCTTTTTCGTTGGATAAACCTACTGATAATTGGATTAATTTATGTTGCATGTTGTGTAACATTTATCGGAACCAAATAAATTTTTCTCCGTGTCCATCAACCGCAAGTGCTTACTGAATACAGTTAATCATCCGTTAAAGGACTCTCAACAACACGTTGGAGTGCTCATTTTGCTGTAGTCAAAGTACTAACAGATAATTTTTGTGAAATTGACGCTGCAATCAAACAGTTATGTGATCAACAAGAAAATGTAGATACCAGAGGTTCTGTTCATAACCTAATTCTTTTCTTTTGGAATGATGTAATAAGTAAACTGTCGGATTGGACGGCAGGGTAAAACTTTGAGCATTGAACAATCAATGATAAACGCACTTCGTCTTTATATTCAAGAAAAGTGGTCACATATTCGACAATGGGCAAAAGAACTTGCTATGAAAAATAACAGGACTGCAACATTCTAACAGAACTAAGAGTTGATCTTGAAAAACGAATGGTTCTTGAAGTAGCCATACATTAGGAGCTGAAAATCAAAAAGATATGTTGGAATGTCTTGATCGATTCAACACCGAACTCCGAACTAGAGCAACATCCGTTCAAGTTATACTTTCATTCTTTGAGGTTGTACAGAAAAATAATTTGCTTTTGGCGAACACGGAAGAATTAAAAATAGCTCTATCTAAATTTAGTGGCTTTTATGATGAATTATGAAGAAAAGAACTTCTCCTGCAAATACTAAGGTTGAGAAGGCGTTTAAAAGCAGTCTATGTTACAGTTGCAGTAACAAATGATTGTGTAGCTTTGGACTTTTTAAAACTCATCGTGGAATCTTAAGGACTTCCTAAAGTTATTTATTACAATTAACGTACCAGTTGCTACAAGTGATAGGACGTTTAGAAAGTTAAAATTAATCAAAACTTACTTTGGGCACCAGTGAGCATCACGAGGCTAAATAATCTTGCCATGTCGATTACTGAACATGAAGCAACTCAAAATGCTAATATTAAAGATGGGATTATTGAGTTTGAAATTGTTAAAGCTAGAAAGAAGAGATTGTGAAAGTAATTGTTTTTAGTTTATTTGTCTATCTTTTAAATGTTATTAATATTACAGTTAACGACTATCTGTAAATATCAATAAATGTTTATTTAATCATGTTTTATTAATATCATATTTTACAGGTGTGAGATATTTTTTTACAGAATATTAAATTCAAGTTTTCATTGGGTGACACCATCGATATCCGCCCCGAGAGTCACCCATGCTAGCTACGCCACTGTGTAAAAACATGAGAGGAAATCACATAGATCTAAATACTAGTGCTGTAAGAAATTGAATAACTCAAGAATTAACAACCACGTTACTATTATAGGAAAAACATAAATTCTTATATAAATGGTATACTGTAAGAAAAGATAGTTCTATGAGATTCGGGATTACAAGCAGAGAGTTCTTAAATTACGTTTTTGTCTTTTTCTACAATTCTGTTAGCAGCTTTTGTATACAATTACTTCAAGAGCTTTAAAATTTGATACATATGGGGATAAAATGTTAATTACTTAATAAAGCATGAAATTTTCTGCATTATTCTTTCTTCCTTTGGTATAATAATATAAACAAATACCAACTTTTGGAGAAAAAGGATTTAGCCATTCGCGTGATTGTTGTTTAGTCTCAGGTGTAAAGGGGAATCCTCACGTTTCGTCACCCAAGATAATCGACTTCAAAATCTCATAAGCCACATAATTCAGACAATCACAGTCTACTGGTAAAGTAAGTTCGATAGTGTCTAAATACCGAAAGACCGAGCGTGATGAGTGAGCGTAACGCTCTAGCCTTGTATTGGAGAGGAGGCGGGTTCGAATCCCCAGTCGGCCACCAGATACGGGTTTTCTATGGTTTCCCCAAATTACTCCAGGAAAATACTGGGATTATTCTTTTAGAAGGCCATGGCGGAATTATTTCCTGTTCGTTGCCACACGTCCTTTCCCCTTCTAATGTCTTCGACGCTGATGAAACGTATTCCAAATAGAAAAAAAGCATGAATCGGAAAGAGGTATTGTTAGTCGAGTTCATTCAAGTTTTGACCACATAAATACAAGCAGCTACTGTGAAACACTGATAAATCTTAGAAGGCCAATTCAGAATCGAAGAATTTTAAGCAAGGGTGCAAGCATTCTCCACGATATAGCCCGTCAAATATTCAACCAGCCACCCGATAGTAGGAACTTGGCACCCAGTGACTACCAGCTTTTCCTAAACTGCGACGATATTTGACCGACATAGATGTGAAACATGGAGTTCAACGCTTACTCAAATTTACAGTCGCCTACATATATAAACTTCTTTTTGCTTGTGTTTTTCCGCCTCGTCGACATTGAGGTCATTACAGGCGGGATAGGGCAAAGTCCTTTTAAAGGAACCATTCCAGCATCCGCAAGGAGTGATTTGGAGAAACCTTAGAAACCCCAAATCTGGATTGCCGTACGAGGATTCGAAGCTGATTTCTCCCGAATGAGAGGCCAGAGCATCACCGCTAAACCCACAACGTCCGGTCATTCATAATCTGTCACAGCGTCTACAAAAATTCGTGTTCCTAAATGGTAATTATGTAGAAATATAGACAATTGTTCAACCGTTAAAATATGTATATATTACAGAAAATAAATTAATTTTATATCTATAGATTCTTGGGAGATCTTACTTTTAGGATTGTTCTCCTATAATTAACTTGGATTCCCGCCGTATTTTTAGATACCAGCCTGATTATTTAAGTTGGTAAATTTTGAACTAATGTGCTCGTGACAGATTATTTATTTTACGTGTTAGAGAGGCCAGTAAGAGGAAATTTACTATTTATTTCCTGGTACAACGTTTTAAAATCTATTTCCTCCGCCTTGGTCATAATGTCTGCTGAATAGATTTCTCTGTTCAAGGAATAATGTCTCAAAGCTAGATGTTATTAAAAGTACAGAAACGTTACCGTTTTCCTCAAGTTTGATGTATCATACTTTTATGTAATTGATTACTTCCTGTAGAACAGTTTGATTCTTTATACAGATTATCAATAATCATTTAATCACGAAAAAATTTTCTCTCATTGTATATCTTTCCTTCGCATGTTGGGCGAATGTTTCATTCTATAAGTCATCGCGGCTCTGTAGTAAAGCCATGGTTTGGTTTGCAACGATCGTTGGTTCGAACCAGCTCCAAGTTGAATATTTTTTCAATCTTTATTTCTTTTTCACTTGTTGAAAAGTACGTATTATACACGTGAAAAACACGAACGTCAAACAAAAATGATTACAAGTGAAATGTGAAGGAATGAATCTAATATAGATGCGGCATATAGGACAATAAAACAGAATTATGGGAAATTGGAGATATTAGAAATTAATATAATTACTACCAATATGTAGAAACTTCATGGTTTTCACATATATGATATGTATTTTTCAAACAAGTGAAAAGGAAATAAAGAACTAAAAAAATTCAACTTGGAGCTGGTTAGAAATTCCGATCGTTACATTTACACACCAAGGCCTTAACACATTTATAGAATGAAGCGCCTCGTCCAATATATAAGCGAAGTAAAGATATAGAAAGAGAGAAAATTTCGTGATTAAATTGTTATTTATAATCTATATAAAGAATCAAACTGTTATAAAGGAAGTAATTAATTATATAAAAGTGTGATACATCACATGGTAGGAAAACTATGTCACATTGTTCCTTGAACACGGAAATCTCTTTAGCACTGGCAGAAGGCAGACAATGTGACAACATTGGAGAAAATAGGTTTTACAACGTTGTACCAGGAAATAAATTATTTATCACAAGCACAATAGTTGAAAATTTTATTGGTTTTGTCTAAAATTATTCAACTTACATAATCAGGCTGGTATCTAAAATACAGTGGGATTCTGTATCAATTTTACGAGGGCAGTCCCAAAAGTAAGGTCTCCAAAACAATTATAGATTCAAAATAAATTTATATTCTCTAATATATACTACATTTTAATGGTTGAAAATTATCTATTTTCCCACATAATCACAATTTTTTTTCCAACGCAGTTTTTTAGATGCTATGATACTAAAAATGACAGAGGGTGATGGGATAAGCAGTGACGCTCTGTCCTCGCATTCGGGAGGTACAGATTCGACTCCACGCCCGGTCATCCTGATTTGGGTTTTCCATGGATTCTTCAAATCATCCCAGATGAATGCCGGGATGGATGCTTTAAAAGGCCATTGCCGAAAACCTTCCGTTCCTTGTCCACAGTCCGTTCCCACCTCTAATGACATCGACGTCGATGAGGCGTAAAGCCATAAGCTACAAAAAAAAGCTCTATCTGGCATGTTCTTTGAAAATAGTTTTTCAAAAATTCTCCATGTGATTGTGCTCGAAATCGTGTTATGAGGGGTGTATTTAAGAGATGATTCTTTTTATAGCTCAGTGATTTCGATTACACCCTATGATTTGTATAAAGAAGATTTTATCCAGCAAGATTTAATAGAAATAGTTTTTTGCCTGATGTATTAATTTTTATCTGTTGTTAATTACAGAAATGATATAATAATGCCTCCACCTTCATAACTCCTTAACAGATGGCAGCACTGGTGTGGGGCAGGTACTGGCTTGTTCTGTAGACTCTCCTCTACAGCTCCAGTTGGCGGGAAGCTTTAGCAATGAACGGTTGTAATGTTACTGTGTAAAGTATGGAACCCTGCGCAGACGGTCGGTCAATGCGATTTAAGCAACGTGCAGTCATTGAATTCTTGACAGGAAAAGGCGTCACCCCAAAGGAGATTCATCAAAGAATGCAAGCTGTTTATGGCGATTGTGTCGATGTGACGACTGTGCGTCGCTGGCGAGTAAATTTAAAGATATTGAGGTGGGAACATCTGACTTGCGTGACAAACCAAGAATTTTACGTTCTGTAACAGCAACCACCGAGTTTCACAAGCAAAAAGTTGACAGACTGATTCAGGACGATTGTCGTATCATTCAGAGAGAAGCTGCAAGCATAATCGGCATTTTACAAGAACGTGTGGGTCACATTATTCCTTTGCTTGGCTATCGGAAAATCTGTGCACGATGGGTACCTCGGATGCTGACGCCTGAAATGAAAGCGAACAGAGTTGAAATTTGCCAGGAACTCGTCTCGCGTTACGAGAATGAAGGTGATGCCTTTCTCCATTCAATTGTGACAGGAGACGAAACATGGGTACACCATTACGACCCAGAGATGAAACGCCAGTTTATGGAATATCGACACAAATACCGCCCCAGAAAAAGAAATATAAAACACAGTCCTCAGCTGAAAAAATCATGGCAACAGTGTTCTGGGACGCAGATGGTGTTATCCATGTTGATGTCCTTGAACGTGGGGAAATAAATTCAGAGCGTTACATCACAACGCTGCGAACTTTGAAATGACAGCTAACAAGGGTCCAAAAGGAAAAGGGAAATGATTTCCTGCAGCATGACAATGGCAGACCACACCTTGGAGGCATTATGGGTATGTTGGAATGGTTTGAAAACGAAAGAAAAAAATTATTCCGCACAGTTTTGAACCAGCGACCACACCGTTAGTAATCGAAAACTTTCTCCGCTAGACTATGCAGGCTGCACTGCGGGCTTTCTTACCCAGTCGGTAAACAAACCAACCGATGTTGAACTTCCTGTCAGTGCATATCATTGAACAAGGCCGGCCTAGAGATACTTGTTAACCGACTTCAAAAAAGGAGGAGGTACTCAATTCGTCTGAATTTTTTTTTATGTATGTTCAGCGATGTCTTCGCCAATTTTGAACCGATCTAAATGAAATTTTTATAGTGGATAGAGTATACCTCCAAAGTGGTCCGATATGAATTTCATTGAGAAACCATCCCTTCTACCCCTTTAAACCCCTTAAATGTGTACAAACCCACACTTTTTATCCGATTTTGATGGAACTTTGGAAATGTATAGTAAAAAAAAAAAAAACAGAAAAATACTGTCAACTTTTGGTTTGAAAAAACTGAAACCCTCTCCCCCTATCCACCCCTTAATTTTTGCCAATGTTCTTTATGCAAAGCTAAAGTCGACACCATTTAACTGATCTCAATTAAAGTTGGCATATATATGTCATTTTTCATAAAAAAGGTTTCTGAACCAAAAAATAAAAAAACACCCCTCTCTCCCTTTACACCCCTTAATTTTTATACAAACCCACATTTTTTAACCGATTTCAATGGAACTTTGGAGATGTATAGTCAAAAATAAAGAGAAAAATGCTGTCAACATTTGGTTTGAAAAAACTGAACACCTTTCACCCTATCCACCCCTTAATTTATACGAAATTATAGTTGACATCGTTTAACTGATCTACATTAAAGTTGTCATATATATGTAATATTTCATGGAGAAGGTTTCAGACCAAAAAATTAAAAAACCACCCCCACTACCCACTAAACCGTTTATTTTTTATACAAACCCACAGTTTTTACCCAGTTTAGATAGAATTTAGCACACTTTTACTGTAAAACAAAGAGAAAAAATAATGTCAGCTTTTGGTTTGCAAAAACTGAACCCCTTTCCCCATTTCCGCCCCTTGACTTTTGTCAATTTTCTTTTTGAAAAGTTACAGTTGACACCATTTGACCGATCTTTATGAAAGTTGGCACATATATGAATTTTTTTATGGAGAAGATTTCTGACCAAAAAATAGAAAAAACTACCCTAGCTCCCCTTTTACATCCCTTAATGTTTGTACAAACCCACATTTTAATCCGTTTTCGGTGGAACTTCGCATGTGTATACTTTAAAGCAAATAGAAAAAGAATCATACTACTCACATTACTTTGACAAAAACACAAACCCTATTCTCCTTTCTACCCCTTTAATTACTGTTAATGTTCATTATATAAAGCTACCGTTTCTATCTGATTTTGAAGGAAGTATGCACATGTATACTTCAAAACAAACAGAAAAATACTGTCTGCATTTGGTTTAGAGAAGCCAAACCTCTCTTCCCCTTTCCACCCCTTTAATCTACACAAAGCACAGATCCTATATGATTCTGAAGAATATTTGCTCACATATACTTTAAACAATACATAACAATTGTGTTTAAATTAGGTCGCAGAAGCCCAAGCCCTTTTCCCTCCTAATTTCCAATGTTCTTTATAGATACCTACCGTTTTTTATCAGATTTCGATGGAACACTGCAAATGTATACTTAAGAACAAAGAGAAACTTTCTGTTTACAAAACCCAACCACTCACTCCCTTACCCCATTTAATTTTTGTAAATTTTCTTTACAGAAAGCTACAGTTTTTATCTGGTATCGATGGAACTTTGCACATGTATATTTTAAAACAAAGAGAAAAATGCTGTCCACACTACCTTAACAAAAACCAAACTACTCTTCACCTCCACACCCCTTAATTATTTTTTTTTTATACACACCTAAAAATTTTATATGGATATCAATAGGAATTTACAAACGTATACTTTAAATAAATCAGAAAAGACAGTATACATTTGGTATACAAAAGCCCAATCCCTCTTCTCCTTTACCCCCATCGTTTATAATTTCCAATGTTCTTTACAAAATCCACAGTTTTAAGTACCATCAAAATCAAGTAAGCTATTTTTAAGTCATTGCAGAATATTTATAAAATGTACGTGTCCTAATTTCTCAACCTGTACTTCAGATTTAAACTTGGACCCCAAGCTTTTACATTGTGAAAACCAATTAAATATCTATTTTTTCTGTGTGATGCCGGAACGAACAGATATATTCCAGAGACAGATTTGTGTATGTGGTATGTACGTATTAATGTCCAGATGTTATATGTTTCGATTATCGAGCAGCAGCTTAATAGATGTTATGATTAGATCGAAACACAGCCTGGACCAAAATGTAAACTCACATTCCTTAACACAGCATCCAATATACTCCATTCTGAAAGTTGTTATAAAGACAGATTTTTTTAAAGCATTCGCTTTAACCACTGGGCTACCAGGAAGTTCGCAAAATGAGAACTGCTGCGGCATATTTAAAAACAAATTAACTGTAATACCACTAAAAATTTAAAAATAAAATAATTGTTTAAAAAACATAAAAACCTCCTTCAAAAAAGTAATTAAAAATTTTAAAATATCTTTATACCTTGATTATATGAAAGTAAATCTAAATGGACAATATTTTACATTACTGTTATTGAAATTTTTACATTAATTAGTTATTTTTGGAGTCGGTGCGAGCCAAAACAAGAAAAACAATAATAAATAACAATAATACATAAAAAAATCATGTTACTACTTACCTACAATTAATTCTAAAAACATTTTTCAACAAAACTGAAACATATAGATGATACACCGATACTATACTAACTGTGTATACTAAGTATTTACTGCATGATGCAGCCTACCAACTGACACTATAGCGCCAGAGATATGTCTGGGTGACCAACGAGGCCGAGCAACAGATAACATACTGTTAATTTGTTTCCCTAAGCTGTCTCCCGCAATAAAACTATCTTCATCACGACATGCTGTACAATATTTGGAATTTTTGTTCGTACTCTCGGTTCGCCTCGAACACCAAATAAAGTTCAGTAATTCGATCTGCGCGATCTGACAGCTGGCACCGACTCCAAAAATAACTAATTAATGTAAAAATTTCAATAACAGTAATGTAAAATATTGTCCATTTAGATTTACTTTCATATAAGCAACGTATAAAGTTATTTTAAAATTTTTAGTGCCCTTTTTTGAAGGAGGTTTTTATGTTTTTTACACAATTATTTTTTTTTCAAGTTAAAATCCATATCAATCATAAATTAAGATTTCAACGATTCGAGACTTCGCTATCAGTTGGGCCGTTATTTATGAATCATACGAGGAGCAAACAAAAGTAACGTAATTATCCGAAATAAAATATGAAAATTCGTTTCTGTAGCGTAAAGCCGGTAAATCTGAAAAATGTAACTCCCTGTATACTCTTTACTACTTTAGCCACATTTAATTATAAGGTCTGTACATATCGAAAAATAAGTCACAACCCTACACTATTCGAAGGAGGTGTTATATCGATGCCCCTGCTTATAGTAGTAATTTTTAAGACGATTTGAGAAACAGCACTGAGAACATTCACTAGTGCTGTAATATTGAAACAACTCTATGTATAAAAAACTAGTGTGTTATACTTCGTTTGGATGTTGTTTCTAATGTTTACACATTGAATTTATTCTTGTAAGTGATTTCTTTCTTCATTCAGATTCGCCTGTCCGACTGGAACAGCGTTTCGTCGACAATGTTCAGATAGAGGGTTTAGGAGTTGAGAATCTTCAGCCTTCCATAATTTTGTGTTTCGTAGTTCTTTTAATTACAAGGGCTGTCTCTTTCATTACCTAAGGGAAAATGTTCCATTCATTTTTAATATTATGAATTTGAGGACATAGGTGGTAAATAAAGAGGACATAATCTAATGGCCGGTTAGGGATTGGAACCCATGTCCTCCCGAATGTGAGATCAGAGCGTTACCGCTCATCTTCCACGTTTTTAGCAGAAATGATTCTGTATTAGTATCGGTGGAAACAATGTCCGCATTCACGAGAAATATGCATAACTTAGAATCTTTTACTTAGATGTACACGGCAATTAAACTTTTTTGGATAGCTTAAAAGAACGCAGTGTGTAAATAGAGCTAGTTTTCCCAGTTATAATAGTGAAAATTTTCTCAAATTTTTACTTGCTTTTTCGTTAGTTATTCGTAATGTCATGTTGGTAATAAGTGAGCTACCAGTATTCACGTAAGCGATGGTGATTTTTCTTAATAACTTGCTGTCTCTTTGTGAAAGCTGTTAATGATGCCTGGAATGGTACTCTTAATCTAAAATCTATTTGCAAAGAGAGTGGGTGAAACGCGTTTTGCACTAGTGGAGTCTCTAGCTTACGTTCTTCTTCTTCTTCTTCTTTCTATGTATATATATATATATATATATATATATATATATATAAAACGTGAAATTTAATTTACCAGCTATCATCAGCTATCGTCCTTGTCAAGTAACTTTGCAGTGGTACATGAAATTTCACGCTCAGTTGCGTCTGTACGACCAAGAGTGGTGCGTGAACGTTCTGGCCTCGCATACGGGAGGACGCGGGTTGGAATCCCCGTCCCTGCATCGAGATTTTGGTTCTCCCTGGTTTCCCCAAATCACTCCAGGTGAATGCGGTGATGCTTTCTTCAAAAATGCCATGGCCGAATTCCATCCCGTTCCTTGTCCCTAGTCCCATCCCGCCTCTAATAACCTTAGCCGTCGACGAGGCGTAAAGCCATAGTAAAAAAAAAAAAATGTGGGTATGATACCGCAGTGGTACAGTATTCAGAATTTGGGCCTGGAATGTAGTTCAGATTCAGTATATAACATGTGGATATAAACATGTGTGAATTTAGTGTACAATCAATTTCTTTTTCAAATTGTGTATTATTGTTTCATTTTACTTACTCTGAAACGTTGGTAATATATTTTACCATATTTCATGATGTCAAAAAGGGCATCCAGCATAATAGAACTACTAACGAGGTTAGTGTTCCGATAAGCTCCTTTTTTAAAAAATATATTTCAATATCTTTTTAAATATTGTCTTTAAGCTGGCGTGGCCTCTTGGTTCAATCAATCAAGAAAATAGAACATGTATGTTACCTTTATGCGTTTTACGTTGTTCTTAAAATTTATTGACGATGAATTGACTGATATAGTTACTAAAATGAAACTTAGAATTCAGAGGTGTAAGAATATATTGCAACACGTCTGCCACTTGCTTTGTCCGCTACAGGAATCCGCACAGAATGTGCCCCAAGACCTTAAGAGCTACATACGATGATAGAACTATTGGCAACAGTATACGACATAGCTCGTATAGCCACTCTGTCCTCACTCTTCCTTGTCGGTAGACAGATTTCCTGTTTCGGACTTTTAATTTCTACCATCTGTGATGAATTTACCAGATTCAAAGTTAAGAAAAAGATATTCGTTAGCAGTATTCGGCTTTTAACAATTTTCTAAAAAATGGGTAACTGTAGTAATGATGTTTAAATAAAAGAAAGGCAGTTTTCACAGGTTTTCATCCATTAAGCATTAACCCTTCTTCCTTTTTAATTGTAGTTGGTTAACGATTACAACTCAGAGCAGTAAGAGAATATTAATTTCATCTGTATCCACGATATAATGACTTTTGCGGCAGATTTTCAAGGTTTTAAGAAAAATCATTTTAAGACATTTCTAATGTAGCTTGAGAGGGATGATTGCAAGAATTATCGTAAAGATAAATAGATGACTGGAAATATAGCTCTTGAAAGTAATAAAGAGAAGAAATCTATCGTCATGTAGCTCTGGCAAGAATAATCGTACCCTAGGATGGTACCTGCTTCTCGTTGCAAAAGAAAGTTCTCAAAGTATGTCACACCAGGAGCTACCGTTCAGTGGCGCTGTGAGTTGGATGCATTGCAGAATATCGGGAAATAATAACACAACCGTGTTATAACTTGAACATAGTGGTGAGATCATTGAGAACACGAAATTCAATTATACCTCATTAATAGCTTGGAAACCTCCGTCTCTTCGTCATTAATATTGGTCTCTTGCGGTTAAAAACTATCCCACAAAAACAATTCTTCTTCTTTTTTTTTTTACACACATATATATATATATATATAAAAACGTGAAATTTGATTTACCAGCTATAATCACTCGTCCTGGTCAAGTAACTTTGCAGTGGTATATGAAATTTCACAACAAGTTATGAGATCTTCTTCTGAGCCAATTCTACACTTTAAAGTGTGTATTCACTTCACTCTGTGAAACAGAATGGTTTCTCTCGGTGTCATTGATCACTTATTTAGATTTTTTTTTTTTTTTAAATTTGGTGACTTGGCTACAGGGCCGGCGCTAGGAATTTCGGGCCCGGGGTAAAATGGGCTACTTTTTTTTTTTTTTTTAGCTCTACAAAATGGCTAGGCGACAATGGGCATATTCTTAGCTTCATGGCCTGAGGGCCCCTATTGTCGGTGATCGGGCCCCCCATCAGCCGGCGGGCCCGGGTACTTTTGACCCGCTTACCTCCCCCCCCCCCTAACGCCGGCACTGCTTGGCTATTATACACGTCGTAATTTTTACTAAAATTAAAGGCATAATGTAATTCGATAAAGAGCGAGGGAAATCTTGGCTTTAATGTATTTGTAAGTTTTACTAAGCAACACATTTAAGGTAACTAAAACATGGTGCGCTTAATGGTCAAGTCAACAGATTGGTTATTTTTTTAATTCTAAATAAATTATCAATGACACCGAGAGAAACCATTTTGTTTCAAACAGTGAAGTGAATACACACTTTAAAGTGAGAAGAAGATCTCATAACTTTTTGTCACCACTCGAGCACAAGACATGGCTTATTTTTTCGGGGCACAGCAACCAGCTGTCGGTAGGACAGTAGTTCCCCGCCCACTAGCCAATTGCTCAAGTCCTCAACAGACAGCCATACGAGCTAAAGAGCCATGCAGTAGCAAAAGCGAGCCAATATCCTCCACCTCAAGCAAGACCAAAGCCGCTCCTAAAGACAACACTCTAGAAGGCGGTGCGGAGGAAGGCTGGCGGATACCACGGAAGACCTCTCGTCCTATGCAACTGATCCGATCGACAGACCCGGATACAGCCAACTCTTTTGAAGTACTGGACGCTGGGCAGCATGAGAACCAACAAGAACCAACACCTCTGGAAGCTCCAAAGGGATACAGTCGATGCATCCCGCCCATCGTCGCGCAAGTAAAAGGGAACATTGCGTTCTTTGGGAAAGAGCTCGAGGCCCACTGCCAGCAAGCGTTCGACTTCAAGCCCTCGGCGGACGGGCTGCAGATCCGACTAAGAACCGTCGACGACTTCAACCGTGCTACAGCATACCTGCAGGAGGAGAATATCCCATACTACTCCTTCCCACTGGCCACAGACAAGACAATCAAGCTAGTCATTCGAGGACTCCCACTGTGGCTGCCGTATGAAGATGTCCAGGCAGGGCTCACAAATGCCGGATTTAAAATTGAATCTGTGGAGCAATTGAGTGTCCCAGACGACCCGGCCAGAAATCTACAGGAGCGACCGATGCCTCTGTTCATGGTCAACCTGAAGGATACACTGGAAAACAGGCCAATAATGGAGCTGGATAGCCTATTAAAAATACCTGTAAGCCTCGAAAAGAAGAGGACAGACAGAGGCCCTCTCCAATGTACCACTGTCAGAAGTACGGCCATGTTAGCCGACATTGTCGATGCCAGTGGCGTGTGTCAGGTGCGGTGGCAGCCATACCGCCAAGGACTGCGCACTCAAGAAAGGAGAAGGGCAGCCAACCTGCGCGAACTGTCAAGGCCCACACGTAGCCTCCTACGAGGCTGCCCCGGGTATCAGGATGCAAAGCGGCGAGCGTCTAGGAAGCCTGGTGACAACAAAAATAGGCGGGAAGCACCTACAAAACTCTCCGACCAACGGCCTCCAACAACGACGAGCAGCCAACCAGTAGGAATCACGACTGTGGCCACCGATGAGGGAACAGCAAAGCAGTACCACAAGAAGCCAGCAACGGACCCAGCAGCTGCACCTGACACAGTGCTAAGTGCAGTCATGAAACAGCTGACTGAAGCTGTGCAGGGGTTGAGCGACATTGCAACCACCTTGCAGACAGTCGTCATGGCAGCGATACAGAACAACGCAGCAGTGAGAGAGAACAGTGCGATTCAATCCACCGCAGGTCAACAGTCCGAAGATGGCCATTAGACCACTGGAAGGAGTCAGAATCTGCGCTTGGAACGCTAATGGACTAAAGAAGCAAGACAACGAATTGCAGAACTTTATGCGGGATGAAAGTGTGGACGTCTGCCTGTTCTGTGAAACGCACCTTAAGCCTGGAGTATGCGTCACGGTTCCCAACTATTTATCGTACGGCAGAGATAGATCAACCGCAGGAGGTGGAGTTGCCGTGTATGTGAAGAGGTCGCTGAAACACCATGCTACCTCGCTTCCCATCATGACTACGACCGAAGCCGCAGCGGTGGTGATCTACACAACGACGGGCCAAATCACCATGATTGCGGCCTATCACCCGCCGGGGCAACGATCTCCACCGCCGACTTGGCTGCCCTTAGCAACATACCCGGGAACTTCATCATTGGAGGTGATCTAAATGCGAAGAACCGCGAATGGTATAGCCGGGTGACCAACGCAAGTGGCAATGTGCTGCAGAGAGAGGCACAGTGGAGAGGGCTGGCGGTCTGGGCGCCGGAGAAGCATACATACTTCCTCCCGCAAGAACGATACAGAGCCGACGTTCTAGACATGTACATCACGCGCGGCATACCCGCAAGGCCACTACTGCTGTCAGTCCCGCAGCTATCCTCAGACTATAACCCGGTGTTAGCGGACTGGGATATGGGACAGGAAAGCGTAGAGACGAGCGGCCGGAACTACTGGAGAACAAACTGGACCCAATTCCAGGAGGAACTCCAACTGGTGATGGAGCAACAGCTGCAGCGCGGTAACAAAAATGGAAACATCGACCAAAATTTGCAAAGCTGGACGGAAGCCACCCTGAGAGCAGCAGAGAGATCCGCCCCAATGAGGAAGAGAAAACCGGGAAACCAGCTTCCCCAAGAGCTACTCGACCTCATCAGGGACAAGAACAGGGCAAGGAAGAGCAGGCAGCAGACGCGGGACCGAGTGAACAACGCGAGGTCAAGGCCAAACTGGAAAGATATAGGAACGACCAGTGGGACAGCCGGGTGGCTCAGCTTCGGACGGAGGACGGTACCGCGTGGCAGCAGACGAGGAGATTTATAAGGGCGAGAAGGCGTACTTCTGTTCTCCGCGGACCGCAAGGATTATTCTACACCTCTGAGGAGAAAGCAAATGTCCTTGCTAACGTTTTCGAGGAAAACTTCCGTCCTGTGGCTGAGCCATAAGACGACGAACACATCAGGAGAGTCAACCGCGAACTGCGCCAATACCTGGCCATCGACGAAGAGGACGACGAGCAGATAGGCGAGGTCGACGCCAGGGCGATAATAGAGGTGGTGAGGAGGTCGCAGCCCAAGAAAGCTCCGGGAAATGACGAAATCAGCAACCTCATTCTGCAGCACCTGTCGCCAGCTGCAGTCCAGAGCCTAGCACACCTTATCAACAAAATTCCCCGGCGGAAGAAGTACCCAGACGGCTGGAAGGATGCAGAAGTTGTGGCGATACCCAAGGCTGGGAAGGACCACACCATCCCACAACACTACAGGCCGTGTCGCTGCTGCCAGCTGTCTCCAAGGTATTCGAGCGGCTACTCCTGAAGCGACTTATGGTCCACGTAGATAGGCTGCAACTAATCCCCACAGAGCAGTTCGGCTTCCGCCCAGAACACTCAACAACGCACCAGCTGATGCGAGTGGTGGAAGAAGCGACCGACGCCTTTAACAGACTCCGGTACTGCGGCTTGGTACTACTCGACGTGGCTAAAGCCTTCGATATCGTGTGGCATGTAGGTTTGCTACACAAACTGAAAACAGCTGGCATACCTAAACCCTTCGTGCTGCTCATAAGAAGTTACCTGTCTAACAGGAAATTTAGGGTCAAGGTCGAATGCTATTTGTCCACGTTGAGGAAAATCCGAGCAGGTGTGCCACAGGGATCGGTACTGGGGCCGGTGCTATTTATCATATTCACATCGGATATCCCCAGACCGATATAAATCATGTCAGCCTTCTACGCGGACGACACTGCATACTTCACATCATCGTGGAGCATACAGGTCATCTGGAAACGCCTACAGGCAGCGGTGGACGAGCTAGAGGAGTGGGCGACCCTGTGGCGGGTGAAGATTAACACCACCTAATCCCAAGCGGTGGTCTTCTGCAGAAGAGGCTTACCACCACGGCTGGGCCTACAACTGTTCGGGGAGCAGATCCCCCAAAAGAATGCCATACGCTACCTCGGCGTCACCCTGGACCAGCGACTGACGTGGCGGCACCACATCGAGGACGTCAGGAGCAGGGTCAACCAAAGGTTGGGGGTCCTGTACCCAATTCTCAACCACAATTCATCGTTGCCTCCACTCTGTGGTGTCCGAGTCTACCAGGCGCTCGTTCGATCAGTAATCGAGTACGCCAGCCCAGTGTGGGCCTACGCCACCAAGACCCACATGTGGAAGCTGCAGGTGCTCCAGAACAAATCTCTGAAGAGAGCGCTGCATCTCCCACTGAGATTTCCAACGGCGGACCTGCACCAGCTGGCGCAGGTACCTACACTCCCTGCGAGAATGCCAGCCATGGTGGAGAAATTCTTCACCAAAGCAGCGTCATGCAGGAACCACCTGATCAACGAGTTGGGCGAGTACGACACCGAGGGGCTGAGGCAAAAGAGACCAAACTCGATCTTCGATCCAGGTTAGTGCTCAACACAGCGACGAAGAAGTGCACCCCCCCCCCCCGTGGCAGAAATCCGTGTGAACTATCTAGTGCAGTGAGTCAAAGAAAAGAAGTGCACCCCCCCCTTCCGCCTGTGGCAGAAATCCGTGTGAAACTATCTAGTGCAGTGAGTCAAAGAGTGGAAACCCACGATCCTTGACTACAATCTGTTCCACAACTGTGGACCTAGTATATAAGAATTTTAAAGTACTAATAACCATAAGATAATTTTGCAACCATATAACTCTGACAATGTGTTAATCAATTGCACGAAAGCAAAGCCAATGCCTAAAAATGTAATGATAATTATAACCAATTTGTAAAAGCAGGGGAAGATGGCATCAACAGAATCACAGGCACCCCTACTAGGGATTGCAATCCAGCAAAGCGGGATCCCGCAATCCCGTGGGATCCCGCAACATTAGACAGTCTGGCGGATCCCTCACAAAATTAAGCGGATCCGCAAACCGCAAAATACGGCGGAAACGCGTGTCAGTCTGCGTGACTCACTGCCCCACTCGGTCTCTGTCGGATATTTTGCACTGTTTGCCTGTACCCCTCCAGTTGGCATTTGACTCATGTGAACAAGCGTTTGTTTTTGTCAACCTTCGCCATTCGTAAGTAAATAAATACACCTTTACGAATTCATCAAAACTTACGTTTGTTTCGAGTACACATTTCTGTAATTTGAGTTATGGTGCGTATTTAGTACGATTTTCTAACTATATAATTATTTTTTAAGTGTCGCACACGTTATCTGAACTACACGGTTACAGGTTTTTATTCACGATTTCATTATTCCCATTTTCTGTATTTGCAGATAAAGTAATTGTGACAATTTCCTAATTTGCGGCTGAAAATTTGATAATTCGTTGATATGAAACTAATATTATCGTAATTTTAACAATCGCGTACCAATTTATTTAACAGCTATCAAAAGAAAATTGTATATCCTTTGACTTATTGTTGTTTTGGCCGCCGCCTCAATGCGTTTCTTTGACGAAAGCCACCTGTTTACATGTGCCACTCAGGCTTTTGATTAATCCCTCTTCTCCTTGTTAGTATTTCGACTAAAGGCAAAAAAAATTATAATGAAATTTTCGCGGATGTATCGACGAATTGACAGTTTACTTGTTGGTGAGTAGTTTCTTTTAATAACATTGAATCAACTGTAATGTTAATCAAGGAATCAGGAGATATAATAATGAATCACGCAAAAAAGGCCAAGTCTCGTGCTTGTGCAGTGACAAAAAGTTGTGAGATCTTGTTCTGAGCCAAGTCTACATTTTACAGGGTATATTCACTTTGTGAAATGGAATGCTTTTCTCGGTATTATAGAAAGTTTATCCAGATTAAAAAAAAAAAAAAAAAAAAAAAAAAAAAAAAAAAAAAAAAAACTGTGATGTATTGTAAGGCACATAATGTGACCTAAGACTCAATATTTTCCATTTTTATTATTTATTTAAAAATTGGTTTGATTAAAATAAAAAAATGTAAAACCTCGAAATACACCCTAAAAAGTTTTAATGTCATTTTGCCAATCAAAATATTGTTAACTGTTAATTTTTTATCATTTAACATTAAAAATTATTTATTAACTAGCTGGTACCCACGACTGCGTTCGTGATTGTAAAGAATTCATAATGACATCTAACCACCATAGTGCACGATGGGAGAGTCGATACTATTACCACACACAAATACCAGTCATCTGCGCTATGTAGTTCCGGCAGCAAAGTAAAATTTACAGATACACACAAGTCTTTGGATGAAATACGAAAATATTCATGATCGACCAATTTCAAACACAATATCTCACAGACTCCCACAGTTCGGACAACGTTGTGATCGATGGGAGACTCTGTGTTACTACCACACACAAACGCCAGTGATCTGCGATTGATAGTTTTCACTTAAAAGTGATACACCGTGACACATGTGTCTTTGGCAGAAATATCAAATTGCCGCAGGTAAACCATTTTCATCCCCCATATCTTCCACACCCCCATTGCTACAGACATCTAACAACCATAGTGCACGACAACAGACCCGATTCTACTACCAAACACAAACACCAATGCTCTATGCTATGTAGTCGTGGCAGAAAAGTGAAATCTGCGGAGACACATGCCTTTCGTCGAAATACGAAATTATCCTTGGTCGGCCACTTAGAACCACCATATCTACCACAGTACCACAGTTTCTGAAATTTTGCCGCTGTTGTGATCGAAAGGTGACTCTGTGCTACTACTACACACAAACGCCAGTTATCTGTGATCTATAGTTTTCGCTGAAAAGTGATACACCATGACACTTTTGTCTTTGGCAGAAGTATGAAATTGCCACAGGTTGACCACTTTCAACCCCCATTTCTCCCACACCACCATAGTTACCGACATCTAACAACCATAGTGCACTACATGAGATACGATTCTACTACCAAACACAAACACCAATGCTCTATGCTATGTAGTTGTGGCAGAAAAGTGACATATGCGGAGACAGTCGAAATACGAAATTATCCTTGGTCGGCCACTTACAACCACCATATCTACCACTGTACCACAGTTCCTGAAATTCGGCCGCTGTTGTGATCGAAAGGAGACTCTGTGCTACTACTACACACTACACACAAATGCCAGTTATCTGGGATCTATAGTTTTCGCTGAAAAGTGATACACCATGACACTTTTGTCTTTGGCAGAAGTATGAATTTGCCACAGGTCGACCACTTTCAACCCCCATTTCTCCCACACCCCCATAGCTACCGACATCTAACAACCATAGTGCACGACAGGAAAGACGATTCTACTACCACACACAAACACCAAAGGTCTATGTTATGTAGTTGTGGCAGGAAAGAGAAGTATACGGAGATACGAATTTTTTTTCGAAATATGAAAACGCCCTGCACTGACCAACTTTAATCATTATATCTCCCACATCCCCACAGCTATCGGCATTCGGCCAACGTTGTGCACGACAGGAAACTCCATGCTACTTCCACCCACAAACATCAGTGATCTGTGCTAGGTAGTGGTGGCTGAAAAGTGAAATATAGGAAAAAACACGTCTATTTTTATATATATATAAGATTTAAGTATTATTTAATTTACTAACGTTTTAAGTAACTATATTTTAAATATATGCGTTAATAAACTGTTTGTACCAATCCCGCAGGGATCCCGCGGGATTGGCGCAAATCCCGTGCGCATCCAGCGGGATCGAAAACACTGCGGGATTGCAATCCTTAACCCCTACTCTAGTCTCGTCAACTCCAGTGGATTTGACAGAAATTTCGTGTGCTGCTGCTCCAAACTAAGCACAGTAGCAAATTAAAATTTAAGATATTAGTTAAACTTGCTGCTCTCTATGCTTAAAAAATTCTCAGGCATTTAGCTTCATCCGGAACAAAGCAATTAAGCCGCAAATATGTGCCACAATTTTTCATGTATGGGAATGTAACTAAACAAATACGGGGAAAACCTCGAATATTAGATTTTTCTTATAATTTAGGGATGAAACTATATATGTGTACCAAATTCCTTGTTTCTAGGATTACAGTGGAATTTTGATGTCGTGTCGTGGTCGAAATAAAATTTAGAATTTAAATAACTTCCAAAGTAAGAAAATGAAATAAGGAAAATTTAACAAGTTAGTTAAACTTAGTAAGCTCTCTCTACAATGAAAATCTGAGGTAACTATAAAAAGTTATTGGGGTGAAAAGCGATTTCACGTTAGGGGCAGTTAAGGGGTAGATATATATGAATTTAAGAGTTTCAGTTCAGTTTTCTACGACTACAGGGAAATATACCTTAGAGTTTTGATGATTATCACTCAGTCAGTGAGTGACAAAATCGCTGAAGTTTACACCCGAAAAACATCAGAACTTAGAACAGTAACGAAATAAAATTTAGTGCATTTCCTAAGATTACTGATATCTATGCATTACAGAAATTTGAGACATGTAGCATGAATACGACCGAAGAAATTGAGATTAAAAAATGGGCCGAATCGCTTCGAGATAAGGGTAGGCAGTGCCGTCGTTGACTCTACTTGGCGGGTGCACTGCCGTGCACCCAAATAACGAAAACAAATAGGAGCCATGTGATACAGAAAAGATTTGTTTAAGAATATTTCTTCGATTTTGTAAATTATAAAGTTTTAACTCACTTTAACCCGTCTACATGACAGATGTGAATTCCTAGTTGCCTATCGAAATAAAAAAAATAATTATTGCATATTTTATTCGTCCTTAACTTATATAAATTATGATCTCTCTCTCTCTGAACGACCAGAAACACTTTCTTTCTTGAGGCATTCAGCGAGAACATTGTGTGTGGAGAACTGAGCCATAGACCGAGGTCAGTGGCATGCGGGGAAAGCGGTATTAAGCGTATTGTAAACATTCATGCTTCCGTCTTCTACCTTAGACCTGATTCACACACTACTTGCAGAGAGTAAAAGAGCAGATTTATAAATTTTGTAGCAAATTGTAGTATTGTTCCTCAGTAATATAACTTAATTCCACCTAACTCCTCTTAATCTTGATTTAAAGACATACTTAATAAAATTTCGGCACTTCATATAGAATTAGTTCATACTTTCTTATTTTACTACTTTTTAGGAAGGCAGCAACCTACGGTAAATTAGCATCTGATTTGAACTCATTGCTCAAGTAGAACGAGGCGTAAGACTCATTTATCCTTTGATTACTATGTCTTTCATGATTTGGCTCCTGTTCACACATGAGCGAAACATATGCGTCCACGTTCAGAGGTACTTATTTTAATTTCTTGAAAAATGAAAAAAAAAATAATAAAAAAAAAAAATACTGATATCAAACATTTAAATTAACTGATTTTTACATTAGATGACCAGAAAGCTGATCATATTTGGTTTTTATTTTTGGTTTAAGAGGATCATTATAACAATAACACCAGACTTTAGATTTAAGAGCTGCTAAAATAAAAAAAGAAATAAAATAGCGTTTCTGATCACATCAAAGCATTCCACTTCTGCAGTTATATTTTCAGTAACGATTTAGAATAAAATTTTCTCGGGTAACTAGCCGAGTTAGTCCATCGTTTGACCACGACGTTTCGGCGGTCACAACTCTGCCGCCATTGTCAAGTGACTGCTGCCGGTAGCAGGCAGGCAAGCAGTTTCTGCCAACGCCGAAGGCGTTGGCTGTATTTGGGGAGGGGTACCTATTGCCCTTTGGCAGTATTTGCCCCTACATTTTCCTTTAGCAGTAAAATTTCATTACATTTTTGGGCTGGTCCATTGCTATTTGCTCTATGGGTGAGTTTCATTTTTTTTTTTTTTTTTTTTTTTAAATATATACGTAAACAATTACCCGTTTAGTAGAGACTTGGGCATTTTATGGCGTAGTTCAATATGTTCGTAGCTTCCCAGGTTGCGTATGAGTTCATTGTTGCATTTGGAGGCACTTTCGTAGAACTTTTGGGCCGCGGAAACCATCCGTGACTTGAGTTTCGGTGTTTTTGCCAGGTGGTGGAGGTCTTCCGTTGGGAAGTCAAAGGGTAGATGCAGTGCTCTTTTCAAAGCACGGTTTTGCAATACCTGCAACTTTTTCATATGTGTTGCAGCCGCATATCCCCATACAGGACTGGCATATTCGATGATAGGTCTAACAAGAGCCTGGTAGACCTGGACGCCGCATCTTGGTGGCAGTGATGAGGCATGGTTCAGGACTGGGTATAGTGCACCCAGTCGCTTGTTCACCCTGCTGCAGATATCCTCCACGTGGTGTCGCCATGTCAGCCTTTGGTCCAGTGTGATCCCCAGGTAGCGCACCACTGACTTCTGGGGTATCTGCTCCGCGAACAGCGTCAGGCCCATTGGTCTCGGTGTGCCTCGCCTACTGAAGACGATCGCCTGTGACTTCGCTGCGTTTATCTTCACCCGCCATGTGGTCGCCCACTCCTCGAGCAGGTCCAGCACTTCTTGTAGTCGTCTGGCGATGAGTGGCAGGCTCCATGACGAGGTGAAGTAAGCCGTATCATCGGCATAGAGTGCAGTAAAGATAGAGGCGAGTCTGGGGATGTCAGCTGCGAAGATAAGGAACAGCACTGGTCCGAGGACTGATCCCTGCGGTACGCCTGCCCGAACGCGTCGTCTCGTAGAACAAGATTTATCCACACGCACTCTGAAGGTTCTCTTCCTGAGATAGCTGCGGAGAAGTTCAACGAATCTTCTTGGGACCCCAGCTGACTTCAGTTTGAACAGAAGACCCTCGTGCCAGACGGTGTCGAACGCCTTCGCAACATCAAGCAACACCATTCCACAATATCTGCGTCGATTGAATGCGTCCGTCACCTCTTCCGCCACTCGCATCAGCTGGTGGGTCGTCGAGTGTCCTGGGCGGAAGCCGAACTGCTCTTCTGGGATGATGTTAAGTCGCCGCACATATACCATTAGTCGACGCAGCAGAAGCCGCTCAAAGGTTTTTGACACCGCTGGCAGTAGTGAGACTGGCCTGTAGTGTTGCGGAAACGTTGGATCCTTGCCAGGTTTAGGAAGGGCAACTATTTCCGCCTCCTTCCAGGCAGCCGGGAACTTCCTCTGCTCTAGTATGCTGTTGAAGATCTGCTCTAATCGCCCTACTGCGGCCGGTGGTAAGTTTCGCAGCATGAGGTTATTCACCCCGTCGCGGCCTGGTGCCTTCCTCGCCTGGGATTTGCGTAGCGTCTCTTGTATCTCCTGCACATCGACAGGCTCTATTTCTTCGTCTTCGTGTTCGTTGTTTTCCCAGTAGCGCCGCATCTGAAGGTGCACCCTTTCTATGTGGTCATCATCGTAGGGTTCGGGTACAGGTCGAAAGTTTTCTTCGAACACGTCTGCAAGGACATTGGCTTTGTCCTCTTCGGTGTACACCAGGCCTTGCGCACCATCCAGCGCCGGGGTGCGTGTTCTGGTGCGTGTGAACCTCCTAGTTTGTTGCCAAGCGGTTCCATCCTCTACCCGCAGTTGGGCCACCTGGTCGTCCCACTGTTGATTTCTGTGCGCCTCTAGCTTGGCCTTCACCTCGCGTGTGAGCCTGTTGAGCAGCGTCTTGAACACTCTGTCCCGGGTTTGCTGCCAGCTTTTTCTCACCCGATTCTTCTCTTTTATGAGATCTAGAAGATCTGCAGGCAGTTGCCCAGGCTGGCGATTTCTCCTCCGTGGCGCCACATTTTCCGCGGCTCTGAGAGTGAGATCTGACCAGCACTTTGCCGATTCTTCTATGTCATTAGCGGTTTGTTGGACTTGCTCCTCCATCTTCTGCTGGAGCTCGGCTCGAAACTGGTCCCAGTTGGTCGTCGTCGTCCTGAGCATTTTCTGCTTTATCTTTTTAAGCAGTTTATTGCCAAGAGTTTGTCTGTTGACACTTCCTTCAAACGTTAAAAGGTCAGTTGCATTACTTTTGGTGTGTCTTTTGGTTTGCTCGGTTCTATTTTTAGTTTTATGTCAATATTGACAGCGGTCTCTTGTGCTTGTCATATATTGTGTAGTATTGCCCTAAGTTGGCAATTAAGGGATTGTTTGAGTTTCTGGATGCTCGGTAGAAAGATCTTGTAATCTGTGCGATTCTTTCTTCAAGCATCGGGATACCTGCGGCTTCATGCAGGTCAGCTGTAGGAAACCGGGGAGGCACATGTAGTGCTCGCCGAAGCGCACGATTCTGCATTGTCTGCAGCCTTTTTATCGAGGACCTGGAGGCGTAGCCCCATACGGGACACGCGTACTCAATTACCGGTCTTATCAGGCTGCAATATACGCTCACTCCGGTATTGGCTGCCAGTGCACTGTCCGTATTTAGAATAGGGTACAGCTCCCTCAGCCTCGTTGCGGCTTTGAGTCGGGTCTCCTCAATGTGACGCTTCCATGTGAGCCTGGAGTCAAGCGTCACACCCAGGTATTTTACAGTGGTTGACCACTCGATGTCCTCTCCGTGGAGTCGTAGTTTTGGTGTCTGGTTGCGCTGGCGATCACGTTTCCCCAGACGTCTCGTCAGCATTATTGCTTGGGTCTTGGTCGAGTTTATGGTAATCCTCCACCGCCTGGCCCAGGCTTCAGTTTGTTGAAGTACTTGTTGTAGACGCCGAATGGCAGCAGCTTTACATCTATGCGCGGTGAAGAAGGCCGTGTCGTCCGCGTATAGGGCTGTGCGAACCGTTGCTGGAGCAGGGATGTCGGCAGTATACAGGTTGTACAGTACCGGCCCTAGTACTGACCCTTGTGGCACACCTGCATTGATTGGGCGGCGAGAAGATAGTTCATTCCCAACTCTCACTGTGAAGGATCTTCCAGTGATGTAACTCTTAATTAGCTTCACAAGCGGGCCGGGGAGTCCCTGATTGTAAAGCTTATAAAGTAGTCCGCTGTGCCAAACGGAGTCAAATGCTCGTGCCACATCTAGCAGGACTAGCGGACAGTAGCTCCGATGGTTGAATGCGGTCGTGGCGCGCTCAACTATGCGCATGATCTGCTGGGTGGCGGAGTGACCCCTCTGGAAGCCGAACTGGAACTCCGGGATGATGTTCTCTCTGCGGATGTGTTCTTCCATCCTCTTCAGAAGGAGCCTCTCAAAAATCTTGCTTAGGGACGGGAGGAGGCTTATGGGCCTGTAGTTTTGGGGGAAAGTTCCGTTCTTCCCTGGCTTATGGACTCCGATCACCGTTGCCTGCTTCCAGCATCGGGGGTAGTGCTGAGTGCGTAATATACAGTTGAACAGCTCGGTTATGCGTTCTACTGCTGGAGCTGGAAGGTTTTTCAGCAGCCTATTTCCCAAGTTATCATTTCCAGGTGCCTTTTTGATGTTTAATCTGGAGATGATTCGGCGAACTTCTTCTGCAGAGATCTCGTCGATCTGGTAGCCGTCGTCATCAGCGGCAAGGAAGCGCCGCAGTCTTCTGCGGATATCCGCAGATTCTTCCTCGTCATCGTCCTGCGCAGGCCGAAACTGCTTCTCAAAGTGATCGGCGAGGGCATTGGCCTTTTCTTTATCGCTGAACACTAGTCCCCTCTCACCATGTAGCGGGGGCAATCTTGTTCGCTTCTTGGTGAACCGCCGGGTCTCGACCCACAGATTACCGTCGGTGACGTTCAGCGACGCCAGGCGAGCGGCCCACTCTCTGTTGCGGTGTTCCTGGAGACTGACCTTCAGCTCACGCTGCAGGCGATTTAGGAGGCGCCTGGTGTTGGGCTGTCTTGTAAGCCTCCACTCCTTAGCCACTCTGTTCTTGTGTCTAATCTGAGCCAACAGATGTGGCGGTAATTGACGTGACTGTTGTCTTGTCACCGGAGGGGGCGTTGCAGAATTCGCTGCGTCAAGGATGACAGATGAGACTTGTTTTATCGCCGCCTCAATTTGTCTCTCGTCCAGTGGGCGCAGACGCTGGAGGGATTCTGAGACTTCTTCACGGAACCGTTCCCAGTTTGTCCGGTTATAATTAATTTCATTTGGAACAATTCGTCTCCATGATCCAACGTCAATATTCATCATGACCGGAGAGTGGTCTGATGAGAGCCTGTTCATGGTGGTGGCGGAGACGAAGCCAACGATGCCTCTGGTGATTACTATGTCAAGGACATCAGGGCGGTTGCCGCTCCAGGGATGGTGGGTCGGCTCGTCCGGGCCCCAGACCTGGAGATTATTTCTGGCACTCATTCTGTATAGCTGGTTTCCCGCTGGATTGCTGACTCTTGACTTCCATGCTGGATGTTTTGCGTTGAAGTCTCCTCCAATGATGAGCTTACCCCTAAGGGTGAGCAGCTGGCGGATGTCATCTTCAATCGGTACTCTCCGTGGAGGTCTATATGCTGAGACGACGGTGACCGGTCCCGATGTGGTTGCCATTTCGATTGCTGTTGCTTCGATTATTTGCAGTGGTGGAGTGTGTACCGTGTGGTGAGGGATGCCTCTTTTAATGTATATGGCCACTCCTCCTCCCGCAGTGGGTCTGTCGTGACGGTAACACAGGTAGTTGGCTACCGTTGCTCTGAGACCAGGTTTTAGGTGAGTTTCGGCTACTAGACATATGTCTACGTTCTCTTCCCGTAGGAATTGCCGAAACTCGCCGAGTTGTTGGAAAATGCCGTCGGCATTCCATATGCATATTGATATGCCGTCTATGTTAACTCTGTCCATGACTGGTGTGGGAGTTCTGTGGAAGGTCGGCTCGGTGAGCTGTCGTTATTGCGGATTTAATATCCGCGGCCAGTTGATCGAACTTTGTCAGTAGTGTCGTTAACATTGTCAGAAGCGACCCAACAATGTCGAACAGACGATCTATAGCTGCTCCTCCCTCATTGATTTGTGTGGGGAGTGGGTGGTGCTGTTGGTGGTTTTGCCTTGCTTGAGTAGGCAGATCTTGAGTTTCTGCCATTGGTGGCAGTGCTTCTTTAGGGTCTCGCGACTGGCTAGTAGTTGCCTCCGCATATGAGGTCGTTGGAGATGTTTTCTTTGACGGTTTGGTGTTGTTCTTCTTCTTATTGGGTCCTTGTGCCTTTTCCTGCGGGATTTGGCGCTTTGGTGGCTTCTGAGATGTCTTGGATGACTTCTTAGACGTCGTGGAGGTTGCGTTATTGTCGCCCCGTCGTGGTTGGTTTTGCTCTGTGGTGGGTTTGTCAGCCAGTGGCTGGGTGTTCCCGGAATCCTGTTTTTTCTTTTCCTCGCGTTGCTTCTGAGCGTTGACAGTTTTTTCTGCAGCGACCCCACGCTGCCTGTCCCTTGCCCGTTTGAAGGCAACGCAGCCTTTATAGCTGGCCACATGCTGGTCACCGCAATTTGCACATTTGGGACTGCCCTCCCCCTTCTTTAGAGTGCAGTCGTTTGATAAGTGTGCTCCTGCACACTTTACACACTTTGAGGGCATGTTGCAGTGGCGAGCGACATGTCCTATGGCCTGACAGTTGAAGCATTGGACTGGGCCATTGGAGGATCTCAGTTTTTCAACTGAGATGCGCAGTGACATTAGAGACTCCATTTGAAAGATTTTTCTATTTTGGGGCCTGTCGGGCATGACCACCAAGAAGAGTGGCATAGTGTCTGAAGTGCCAGGTCTCTTCAGCTGGGCCACTGTGCGTATGTCAAGTCCGAGATCTTCAAGCTCTTCCTTGATATCATCAGTTGGCAAGGTTGAGGGCATCCCACGGAGGACGACCTTCAGTATCTTCTCGGCAGCAGAAGGGAAGGTATAATAGGGTATGCCCTTCCTCTGCAACGCTGCGGTCACCTTAAGGTAGTGATCGGTCGAACTGAAGGTTAGCTTGACCTTATCGCCTCCGGCCGACTTGGCTTGGAAGGGTTGATTTTCCAGAGTGCCTTTGATCATTTGGTACAGTTCCTTATAACTGTTTTGAAATTGTACCACAATAGGAGGAATCAAATACTTTGATTGCTGCTGCTGTTTTAGCTGCTGCTGTTGTTGTTGTATTTGCTGTTGCTGCTGCTGTTGCTGCGGCTGCTGTTGTTGCTGCGGCTGCTGTTGTTGCTGCTGCTGTGGCTCTATTAGTTGCTGCAACTGCTGTTGTTGTTGCTGCAGCTCTTGTTGTTGCTGCTGCGGCTGCTGTTGTTGCTGCTGCGGTTGCTGTTGTTGCTGCTGCAGTTGCTGTTGTTGCTGCTGCGGCTGCTGCTGCTCAGGTCCTTCCTGGTACAGCACGTCGTATCTGTTTCTAAGTTCTATTCTGCCGGGGTCGAGTGTCGGAGGAGGCTTGTTCGTGCGTCGCACCAGCGTGAACCCTTCGCCGTCCGGTTTATCTCCGGCTGAGCTCGCTTTTCGGTGTTTGGTCGTAGATGTTCCACGATACTGCAGTGTAGCGGATGGTTCTGGGAAAGAGAAGGCACCTACAATCTTCTTTTTTCCCGCCTTTTTGTCTTTGCTGGTGGTGGCGAGCTGCGACACAGGGATGCTGATTTTACTGTGGCTGGCTCTCTTCTCACTCCTCGACAACTTCGCTTTACCACAGAGGAGCGGTGAGGTGCACCGCTTGTTTCCACGGGAGTCGTGTCCTTGGGCAGGCCCGGTTGTCGTTGGCGTTGTGTGAACGGTCTCAGTTGTATCCATACACGGGTCCGAGTTCGGTTGCCAAGTCGTCGTACCACGTTCCGTAGCCGTCCGATTCATATCCGTTGCCAAGTCAGTTTCCGATAGCCGGGTCGTCAACGTGGCCGCTACTGCCGCCGGCAAAGCCGAGTGCGGTGGGGCACTCGACCCGCCCGACGCGGCAGCGCGGTGAGCACTTTCCTTGTCGCACATCTAGACTTAGCGGATGCCAACACGGAACTGACTGGTCCCAGTTGGTAGGTTATTGAGGTGCTTATATATCACGCGAATTCTGCGCTACGTCATCCTTTTTCCGGTCGGCCAATGGCTAGTGACGGGAAACGTTGGCCACTAGCGGGAAGCGTTCCTATTGGCGGAAGCCATTAGTTGCTGGTGGGTTCCGCTGATTGCTGGCGCGCAAGAGAGGTGCGTGTTTCCCAGTTGTCCTGCTGCACTCTCATTTTCTGGATTGCTGGGCTCCAGGCTTTACTTAACTGAAATCCAGTATCTCTGTTAACGAGGTCCTTCGAGATACGAATTTCGATAGCTTCCGAGAAAACACTGTCCCAATAACCTCTCGTACGCGCAAGAATTCTTGTTGCTTTAATTTCAATGTAATTCCATGCCATGAATAACGCACACTTTGCGAAATGAATCAATAACGTCGTTTTTGTTCAGAAAACGCTTTGATTTGTTTTGTTTGGTTGTTAATTAAAATCTTAAACTGTCGTAACTATGGAACACCTAATTAGAAACTTTTGATCCCATTTAAAATAAGTGCATATCGTATTTTTGGCACAGTTCTCAAACCCTTTACCTGTAGTTGTTGCCCGAAATGACCTGGGCAAAACCATTATAGCGTACCTTTAAATCCTGTTTCAAACCACACAAAAGAATGTCCTGTAAGAAGCACTACAGAGAGATTTCGAGCTCGCCAGCAATGTTGTTTTGTATTTAAAAAAAAAAAAAAAATCAAGTATGTCCCATATGCTTCAAGCAATTGATCTTATTAGTGGTGAGTGAAAATAAGTTTGGTGATGTTAAATTTAATTTAGTTACTGCTTCTATAGTTTTGGACGTTGCAGATTGCATTGATTCTTTCTTATGTTACCGATTGCAGTTTTCTAACATTTTTTTTTTTTTTCCATGCTATGAGTTCCCACAAAATAGATTTTGGTTGAGAAACCAAAAGAAGCGCGCGTTAGAACAAGCAGTCTGAAAAGTCAATGGCGCTAAAAATGTCTTACCAGCAATGTTATATCAATTAATTTAGGTAACTGCATATCACTTTCGCAAACTGTAATAGCACGTAATAGACTAAAACAATGATTGTTTCTTGTATTTATTATAATTCTGTACATTTGAATTTCTATATAACAATTGAAATGTCTTCTGTCCCATTACCTGTTCGAAACTGATATTGTGTGTAAATATGTTATCTTTTATGCTGTCGTATGGTTTAGAAATGTGGAAAGACGTGCATTCAATGTTTACGAAACAATTTTAATACCTTTATAACCATCGTTTTAGTTTGGAAAAAATTAAGTATTCTTGAAGTTGGATCAGTGTCAATTTTGGTTAGTCACCTGAGTATATCACCTATAGCGAATAGTACTCTCTTCGTAGCTGTGTATAATTGGTTGAATAAGCTACCGGAGAAATTTCAGCGCAGAGCGATTCAGATCGTTCGGATACATATGAGCATGGTAGTGCCAGAGAAGTAGGGAATTGGGTTTCAAAACTTTGGTCAGACCATTGCTTGAATACGGTGGTATTGTTTGGGACCCACATCAAATACTGGAGTTGGAGGTGGTGCTAGCTTTGTCTCTGGAAAATACCATAGAATACTATCAGTAGCCAATTTGATAAAGGATCTGGAATGGGATTCACTGGAAGACAGGAGGAGGATGAAGAGTTTCATGGGAGTGTACAAGACGTATAGTGTTGATGAGGTGCGGAAAGATAGTGAAAGAACTAGTAGTAGTAGTGTACGAAAGGAAAAAGATGGCTGTTACTAGAAGTTGTCACTTGATTTCAGGCACAGAGTGTGGGAAGATTTTCTTTCATAGGTAAGGGGGTCAGGGATTGCAATAAGTTACCAGGAGACATGATGAATAATTTACCAAAAACAATGAAAGAATTTAAAGTTGAAATTTGTAGAGGACAAAACAAGCGGGTAAAGGAAAGGGAAAAGATGGGCGTACCAGAGCGTATGTTCCATCGAAATTAAATTAAATTAAATGTGGGTATGTAGCCACTAGAAAAATTGCACCTATCATATTTGTTCAATAAAAATACGGGAAATATGTGCTGTACACAATAATAATTAATTAATTTATATTAATAAAATACAAGTTTAATTTCTATATCTCTAAGCCTAAATTCATCTTTCCATATAACCTATGGGCAGCCGATGTATTTCAATATCTAACGTATGTTGGTATGCTGCAGTCTTTAATAATATAATGGCACATTTAGGCTTAACAATCATAGTCAACAGCGGAAATAAGAAGATAAAAAAGTTGCCTGCGTCCTCGATACAAAAGTGCAAAGGATTATAAAAAGCATTAGGGATCCATCCTTTCCTTAGTTCTGCCCTAAAGACAGATTGCATTAAAGACATAATAATTGTAACAGAGAAGTATTGTACTCTAACACTGTGTTGTATACCTCATGGAGAAAATATATCAGTAGTAATAAAATAATTTTCCAGTAAATGAGGAACTGTTCGGGAAACAATCCCGAGAGAGAAAGATGCGATATCATTTTATGGAATCCATTTACTTCTTATGTCCTCAAATGAAGGCTGATTAGTTACCCTACAAGCAGTGGCGGATACAGGGGGAGGGGGGGCTACGGAGCTAAAGTCTTCCCAAAAAGTATCTAGGTCTACCCCCAACATCGTAATTTTGCAGACTTTTTTTAGCTCTACTGATTTTTTAAGGGCGGGATGACTACAAAGCCCCCCTCCCCCATCGAAATCCTCTCAAGACCTCCCCCCCCCCCCCGCCAATTAAAATCCGCTCCTTTACCTCCCAAACCAATATCCTGGATCCGCCACTGCCTACATACCGTACTATGCAATGGTGTCGAAAGGGGGATGCAACTTCGCTTTCCCCACAATCTACAGTTTGAAGTAGAATCTGAACAACAATTTAATTCACCGGATGAAATGTGATAGGATAGAGATCTGCAAAAATATTTGGAATCGATTCGATAACTTTAATTTCTGAAAGCAGGTGCCTTACATGTGAGCTTGGCTCCTTAATATTCTCCTCAATTCTAACACTATGGAATACATTCAAGAACTTCATACATGTACGATATAAAAGAATTTCAGTCAGTTCTTGGAATGTCATATACTTTTAAGCTTATGAATTTGGGGCACGTATTTCTTCGTTTATCTATTTTGAATACAGTTGTAAGGGAAGAAGTTGTAGGACTATGAAACATTTTAACTGAAAGCAGTGGAAGTGAAAGAGATGCTGTCAGACTTGGGAATGCTTTATGAGAAAAAGGAATTAAGAAAAATTTCAGAGTAAGTACACATGACTTCACTTTTAACAACAATTTTTCCTGAAAGAAAAGTACTAGACATAATACCTCTGACACTCTGGCTTAGTATGGGTTCTGGAGTATTCAAACAGCCTTCACATTGTCGACTAGAATAAACCATGTGTGAAGCCCACCACAAAGACGAAATAGTGGGTACTATTTTCTCAGCGAAGCTATTATAGGATTAGCTTAAACCGCCACAGAAGAACTAACTAATAGCGTCAGGGTAGTGTTCTACGATACTGCAGTAAAAAAAATCGGCCACAGACGACACATAAAAGATTTGATCTCTTTCTTATATGAAATGCAAGAATTTTTTGAAATAGAAATGAGGAGGAAGTGGACAGCTCTGGAGCTTCTTGTGTCTGGCACCAACAGATACACCAGACCATCACCTTTCTCTATGGAAAAACAAAATATATTATCAGATACATTTACATACTTTCAAGGTGTCCATTTACATAATTATAAAACGAATTTAGCATTGTTCATGAGGTGGCAATTGTCTAGATCCAAGTCCAGTTCTATATAGGTAAATGAACACAAAGAGCAGTGCTGTTTGTCACATTCACATTAAGGTCTGTTTTTGTTGCGCGAACCTTCTATTGCCTTAATGCTGAATAATAGCGTATTTACCCTTTGACTATATCTAAGGAGTATTTTATCTGCTCTGTTAGAATATCAACCAGACCAGGAACCTTCAAGCAAATCTTTAACGCATTTTTTAGTTTCTCTAAGACGAAGAGTTGTGGCATTTCATATAAGATTTGCGGCTTTGGCTACGTCTTCTGTTTTACTGTTTATCAAAATCTGTTGGGCAACTTCTCCTGGTGACACACAAAAGTGTAGTGCTTACTTGTTTAGATCATTGTTCAAGTGTTTTAGTAATCTCCAAGCCTTCATTATTGTGGTATGACAGAGTCATCCACAATGAATATTATTAAGTATTTAATTAATATTCAGATTTTCTTGGTAATATTCAGTTATTAAATTGTAAATATTATAAATGATAAGGTTAATTCATAGGTGAATAATCATATATTAAACCCGGGCAGCCAAAGTTATTATTGTTATATGGTTTAGTTTCTGCAAAACTTGCTCTTCAGAAATATATGTTGAATGTAGGAAGTTGGAACGGCAGTTTTGAACGCTCAGAGGACGGAACAGTGACCACTGTCACCGCCAGGCCGACGCCTATGGCTCACAAAAGGGGTAGCCCGGGGAACCGTTAGCTCATCCCTTCCCAGTGGCCCGACAAAGTCAAGCGAAATTTGCGGGAACGCGTAGCGAATGTTAGCTGCGATACGAAACACGTGATGATGGACACATATCAATGCACTAATCGTAAACGGATACAGGGGTTCACAGTGGTTAATTCACGGCTTCTGTTTCATGAGCGGAGAGGAAGCTGATTTTGCCGGAGTAGAGGACACGACGCCATCTTCAACGGGACTTGCTGACGAGACGAGCTACTGAGCGGACGTATCTCCCGATACGCTCCTGGCTGTTGATCAGCGACTGTGTCTGATCGCATTTCTGGCTGATGGGCTGGAAAGCTAATGTGCTAACGCGGGCATATACGCTTTATTGGCATTCGTTGCTGCAGAGGAACGGAGCGTGCCACACCTCATCAAGAAGATGCTACTAGGGTAAAGTACCGACGCGAGGTCACAGTTCATCGGGTTTTAACGAGGCTAGTGGGGAGGAGATAAGAGAGATCTATAATCCCAACTCCGGTCACGTGACACAAAATGGCGGCTTCCCTTCCCCTTTTCTCCCTCCCCTCCATGACGTCACTTCCGGTTGGCGGGAAATTAAAATCTAGTGCAGTGTTGCCACATTGACGGCATGACGACCGCATATTTCAAATTAAACATATAAAACTGTTATTTAGTCTTTATTCTAGCTGCTATTTCACTTATCTCCAACAATGTTACTCTGAAATCAGCGATATTATTTCCGATTGTGTCCTATGTGATGTAGATATTCCAGCTGCACAAATTTTGCAATGTAGCATATACACACTTAATGCCAATCAGGTGTCTCCACCAAACAGCGCATGCCACGAGAAACTTCATCTGCGCATGCGCATCGGCCAGAGATATTACACTTTGCCACGAGATCTTCTATCCTTGTCTTGCGGGGGAAAACCCTACCCTAAGGCGTATTTGCACAGGTGCCGACATGTACGTACTTGCTCGGCCACCGAGACCCTGTTGCGACATGCGCGATAACTTGCATAACTGTCGCTAGAGGTCAGCATCTCTCAAGGGCTTAATTTCTTTGGGCGCAGACATTCCACTCCCCTAGGAGAGCGGGGAATTCTGCCGCCTGAGGCGTGTTTACACAGGTGCGCTAGCCTGCAACTATTTCCTCAACACTGTTCTGGAATGCAGACATTGCGACAGGTTTCGACTTGCTCGGCCGAGGCATCGGGCGTTTGGGCCTTGCATAACCTACCGGGACATAGTATCCCGGTTTCCGATAGATGGCGGGGCATGGCTCGATACGCGGTTGTGGAAATATTTCCAGGCATAGGTGCATAGTATCCCGTTTCCCGATAAATGGCGAGGCATGCTTCACCTAGAGAGTATGGCGCCAGCTTGACTTGTAATTGAATAAAAAATAAGTAGAAAAGTATAAATTTTTCCTTTAAAATAAGTTAACGTTCGATATGGAAAAAAAACCGTCATAAACTCAGCAAAGTGGAAAGACATAAGAAACCGAGGAATTATTTAGCATTCTGGCATTGCATTCGGGAGGACGGCTGTTCGAATCCCCCGTCCGGGCATCCAGATTTGGGTGTTCCATGGTTTCCCCCAGGTGAATGCCGGGGATGCTACCTTCAAAAGGCCATTCCTTGCCACCCAACCTTTCCTGTCTCTGAAGACCACGTTGATAGAGAGACGTTAAAACAAATTGACTGCCGAGGTGCAAAGTATCCCGGTTTCCGATAGATGGTGCGGCATGCATCATTTCTCAACGCGATAAAAAGTTACACCAATTATTCCTACGATCAACTAAGCTGAAAACAAAAAACAGGTTTACACAGGGGGAGCAACAAAAAGAATTTGTGTTGGCTGTATCAAAGTATCCCGGTTTCCTATAGATGGCGCGGCATGCATCATTTCTCAACGCGATAGGTATTTACCAAGCTTTTAAGAGAAATATTTCAGGTATTCCTGCCTGCTGTCTGTCTGCTATTATCGGTATATCAATGTGACAAGTATTTCGAAACCATGGAGTTATTCTCGGCGTGAAGTAACATTATTTCCGTTTGCCCAGCGACAAGCAGAGTCCATTATCTCTTGCGAAAGATCTGTACACACACTATCGAGAGCAAGGTGCAAATATTTCAGCACAATAAAATATTTCCTTCGGTTCTGTGTCGTGAAATATACTTGTGTTTGATTAAGAGTGAACCAATACTATTTTTTACTAAAAACAATAGAAGTCCACATTAGCGGATATTACCTACAGAATATTTCTGTTCCCATGTCACCTTGTTATTACAGAGCAAAGCACATACTATTAATCAGTCACATTGCTATACAGTACAGCAATATTTCATATACGTTATTCCCCCCAAACAAAGTGGGCAAGAATTATAGAATATTTCACCCATCTCCAATGATACCTGAAATCATGTTTTTTTTTTTTTTTTTTTTTTTTTTTTTTTTTTTTACATGTGTAATCAGAGTGAGTTTATTCCTTAACAGCGTTTTCAGTACCCTCTAACACCTGATCATAGTCCTCTAACCCCCCTCCCCCTATTCTATATAGTGCTCCAAATTAAAAATTCATTCATGTACCGAAAACATATTCACTTTTTTACATCATATCGGATTCGTTATGAACCAATATAATAGCTAACAGCATTAATGATAGCTCACGAATTTTGGCTAGATTTCCATATTTTAAAGGATGTATTAAATTAGGTGCAATCAAACAGAGCTAGAACCAACCCAATTTTTAAACTCAGAGGCATTGAAGGGGTTTACTGATGTATGTAAGTATAACCTCGATGAATCTAAAGCAAAGTTGTCGATTTCAAAACCAGTTTCTTTCTCTACAGCCATTTCTGAAGTGATTACATGTTAATCTCTCGACTGATATTAAACCAATCAGCGAGTAATTTTTTCCAGGCTGTTTCACAACCCTACTGACTCAGTCTTTGGACAAGAGCTCACTTGAAAATATTTGTGACATGATTAACAAAGCCTTTCCCAAACCAAGGCTAGAAATATCAAAGTTTCCAGTTTGACCATGGCAAAACTCATGGAATGGAACGAGGGAAAAAAGAATTCATAAAAGCATCAGTACGACACCTTATTTCTCTAACTTATCTCGGCTGCCATTGGTATACAAAATTTCATCACACTCGTAATTTTTTCGAGCAAGTGCAAACATATGTAATCTGTTTACCCAGACTAATCTATATATCAATTCTGTTATGCTTTCGTAAGCAATCACAAATTGAGTGTCCTTAGCTGTACTTTATCTAAAAATTCAATCAATCCCTTGTGACACATCAGTGATTGACACCTTTAACTGTATTTTACAGCACAGCACTTATGTTCCAGGAACGAAATACCGTCTGTTAATCTTACTAATTTTACCCCTGTCGAATCGAAGTACGCCAGTCCTATGTGATAAAAATTGGGTCACGCCAAGGCAGTGCTAAGCACAGAACACCATCGCCTGTGACCAAGGTGGAGATATAGAAAATTTACCTACTCCCTTATAGAATAAATCCAGTGTCAGCATCTACTGATATTCTATTCCTAATTCTTTCACCAAGATCCACCACTAGCCTCATCGCCAACGTACCCACAGCACTTCCTCAAACCACCTTCTGTTTTCCAATGATTCCCAATCCAACCCCTGATCAGTTACAGACAGGGTTACCTTCTGTTCGTGCGTTAAAGTAAACCAAAAATTCAAAATTCGCAAAATCTTCTCCTAATCAGTAGCCAGGTACCAAAATGTTCACTTAAGGTGGTTCTACTGCAGTTTTCCACGAAAATTCTGCCTTTTTCCAGGAAATTATTTTTCATTAAATCAGGACCCAGGGAGTTCTCCATTCGGTTTAAAATGTTCCCATCTAACGCCTACCTTCGGATTCAGGACCAAGTGTGACATTTGTTTGTAATTGCATGCTTTGTTCAAGTAACCACGATAGAGTTATCATAATCCTCTTAGCTAACTGATAGTTTCTTGGTCATCAAACAGACATCATAACCCACATTTTCAAAGAAGATCCCCACACATCGACACGTATCCAAAACATTACCATAGGTGCAGACACTAGTTCTATTACACCTAAGATAGTGCTCACACTTGAAGTGTCGTAAATTGTTAGGTCAAAGTGGGTGTTTAGATATTTTATCCACTCAGGCCTAGTCTAGTGCGAGATTGTGGTCATGGTCAACTTAGGCTCCATACACCACTCAGAATTATTCCACCAATTTCCATTCTAACAGCATTATACGCCACCTACAGCCCCTGAACACAAATATTACTGAACAGCAGAAAAGGTTTGTGGCGTGTAATAGAGGTGATGCTGATCATGTGAACAGCTTTGTACATATTACCAACGATACTGAATGGCAGAGAGGTCTGTAGTGTGAGTTAAATGATATGATTATCATGTGAGGAGTTTGTTACTTGGAACACATGTTAATGATGATTTTTTTTTTTTTTTTTTTTTGTCAATCTTGAGCCATGGGGGTTCTGTCCCACTTCACTTTTTCTTTGACATGATTGGGCTGGTTGTTGAGTTGAGTTCGCTGTAGGCATGGATATATGTGTCTGTGTGCGTCTTTCTCTGTGTCTGTATGCGTAAGTATGGTGATACCTTCCTTAAACTCATTTATCTGGACGTATGAATTGCTGTTCCTCCCATATGTTTGTGCTTGTGTGGAGACGTATGGGTTTGTGGGTGAGACCTAGTATGATTATGGAGGTTATGATATCCGTCTGATAGACAAGTGTCTATTGTAACTCATGGTACCTGGGTCACATGTTGCTAAATGACAGAAAGGGTTGCGGTGTGGGAGAGATGTGGCTGTGATTTCAAACTTCACACATCCTGTAACTCTTCAGTTTGGATCTAACATGTTCAGTCTCTTTCCTCCAGTTATGTGTGGTGATGAATGGAACTGTGTTAATGCATTGACATGTGAGTGTGTGTGTGTGTGTGTGTGTGTGTCATTCTCTGATTTTTGGCCAGTCATGGGTGTTCTGTTCCACTTTTTCGCTGTCACGATTGGGCTAGTTGTTTAGTCGGGATCGCTGTAGGCATGGAAATGTACGTGTGTATGTGTCTCTATCTCTGTGTGTTTTTTTGCGTAAATGTGGTGATACCTTCCTTTATCTCGTTTGTCTGGATGTATGATGTGCTGTTCCTGCACTTATGCTTGTGTGAGATGACATATCAATTTGTGGGTGAGACCTAGTATGAATATGGGAGTTATGATATCTGTCTGATGACCAAGTGTCTACTGCTACTCGTGGTGCATGGGGGCACATGTTACTGAATGGCAGAAAAGGCTTAGGTGTGGGATAGACGTGTTGGTGCTGATGTGAACAGTTTTGTACCTAGCACACATGATACTGGATGGTAGTGAGGTATGTAGTGTGAAATAAATGAGATGATGTTGATGTGAAGAGTATGGTGCCTGGAAAATATGTTACTGATGATTTTTTGGTCAGTTATGAGCCATGGGCGTTCTACCCCACTTTTTGTCGCCATGATTGGGCTCGTTGTTGTGTCTAGCTCGCTGAAGGCATGGAAATGTGAGTGTTTGTGCGTATCTCTCTGTGTCTTCTATAAACACGTCTGTCTGGACGAATGATTTTGCTGTCCCTCCACTTATGTTTGTTTGTGCTAGTGTATTGAGATGTATGGATTTGTGGATGAGATCTGATAGTGAAGTGTCTATTGCAACTCATGGTACCTGCGTCACTTTTTTACTGAATGGTAGAAAGTGTTGCGGTGTGGGAGAGACGTGTTGATGGTAAATATAATCAACTGGGGCGTGATGAACACTATTTATGGTATAAACACTTAGGTTTATGGTGAAAACATGCCATCTTTTGCACTCCTTCTATCTCGCCAGGCTGATGATATGTAAGGAGACTTCTGTTTTTTAGCCAGTCATGAGGCAAGAGAGTACTACACCACTTTTTTGTTTCCATGATTGGTACCGGTAGTTGTGCTGAACTCTCTGTAGTTTTGGACGTGTGTATCTGCGTCTCTCTTTGTGCATGTAAGCGTAAGTATGGTGATACCTGACTTTAACTCGTCTGTCTGATGATTTTTGTAACGATAGTTCTGTCAAGTTAATCAGTTGTAACGATAATTCTGACCCACTTCATCGTTTTCATGATGCTTGCTGTTAGTTCTGTTGACCTCGCTGTATGCATGTACAGGTGTGTGCGTGTGTCATTCCTCTGTGGAGTTGAGTCTAAAATATATGTTTATAGAATTATGCTCACCATCAACGTGTGCTTCTTAACCATTGTTTCAGGGGTTAGGCAATCTCCCATTTCGATGTGCTGTTTACAGTTTACTGCCGTTTGTATTGGCATGTGAAATTTTTTCTCACTACATAAAAATCATTTAACAGAGAGGGTGATGGGGTGATGTACCAGAGAAGCGAAGGACTTGGGTACAAACCCACAGTCAGACCATTGCTTGTGTGGTGTAGTATGGATGTCATTGGAAGATAGGAAGAGTGTTGAGGGGCTGTAGGTGGCGTATAATGCTGTTAGAATGGATATTGGTGGAATAATTCTGAGTGGTGTATGGAGCCTAAGTTGACCAAGACCACAATCTCGCACTAGACTTTAGGTGATGAGGCCTGAGTGGATAAAATATCTGAACACCCACTTTGACCTAACAATTTACTACACTTCAAGTGTGAGCACTATCTTAGGCGTAATAGAACCTTTGGATACTTGTTGATATGTGGGGGTCTTCTATGAAAATGTGGGTTATGATGTCTGTTTGATGAGCAAGAAACAATCAGTTAGCTAAGAGGATTATGATAACTGTATCGTGGTTACTTGAACAAAGCATGCAATTACAAACAAATGTCACACTTGGTCCTGAATCCGAAGGTAGGTGTTAGATGGGAACATTTTAAACCAAATGGAGAACTCCCTGGGTCCTGATTTATTGAAAAATAATTTCCTGGATAAAAGGCAGAATTTTCGTGGAAAACTGCAGTAGAACCACCTTAAGTGAACATTTTGGTACCTGGCTACTGATTAGGTGAAGGCTTTGCGAATTTTGAATTTTTGGTTTACTTTAACGCATGAACAGAAGGTAACCCTGTCTGTAACTGATCAGGGGTTGGATTGGGAATCATTGGAAAACAGAAGGTGGTTTGAGGAAGTGCTGTGGGTACGTTGGCGATGAGGCTAGTGGTGGATCTTGGTGAAAGAATTAGGAATAGAATATCAGTAGAAGCTGGCACTGGATTTCTTCTATAAGGGAGTGGGTAAATTTTCTATATCTCCACCTTGGTCACAGGCGATGGTGTTCTGTACTTAGCACTGCTTTAGCGTGACTCGATTTTCATCACATAGGACTGGCGTATCCTTCGATTCGACAGGGGTAAAATTAGTAAGATTAACAGACGGTATTTCAATCCTGGAACATAAGTGCTGTGTGATAAAATACAGTTAATAGTGTCAATCACTGATGTGTCACAAGGGATTGATTGAATTTTTAGACAAAGTACAGCTAAGGACACTCAATTTGTGATTGCTTACGAAAGCATAAAAGAATTGATACATAGATTGGTCTGGGTAGACAGATTACATATGTTTGAACTTGCTCGAAAAAATTACGAGTGTGATGAAATTTTGTATACCAATGGCAGCCGAGATAAGTTAGAGAAATAAGGTGTCGTACTGGTGCTTTTATGAATTCTTTTTTCCCTCGTTCCATTCCATGAGTTTTGCCATGGTCAAACTGGAAACTTTGATATTTTTAGCCTTGGTCTGGGAAAGGCTTTGTTAATCATGTCACAAATATTTTCAAGTGAGCTCTTGTCCAAAGACTGAGTCAGTAGAATTCAATAACTGTAATTACACATGTAAAAAAAATAAAAGAAATATGATTTCAGGTTTCATCGGAGATGTGTGAAATATTCTATAATTCATTGGCCACTAAGTTTGGGGGGAATAATATATATGAAATATTGCTGTACTGTATAGCAATGTGACTGATTAATAGTATGTGCTTTCCTCTGTAATAACAAGGTGACAAGGGAACAGAAATGTTCTGTAGGTAATTTCCGCTAATATGGACTTCTATTGTTTTCAGTAAAAAATAGTAATGGTTCACTCTTAATCGAACGCAAGTATATTTCACGACACTTGACCGAAGAAAACATTTTACTGTGCAGAAATATTTGCACCTTGCTGTCGATAGTGTGTGTACAGATCTTTCGCAAGAGATAATGGACTCTGCTTGTCGCTGGGCAAACGGAAATAATGTTACTTCATGCCGAGAATAACTCCATGGTTTCGAAATACTTGTCACATTGATATACCGATAACAGCAGACAGACAGCAGGCAGGAATACCTGAAATATTTCTCTTAAAAGCTTGGTGAAATACCTATCGCGTTGAGAAATGATGCATGCCGCGCCATCTATAGGAAACCGGGATACTTTGATACAGCCAACACAAATTTCTTTTTGTTGCTCCCCCTGTGTAAACCTGTTTTTTGTTTTCAGCTTGGTTGATCGTAGGAATAATTGGTGTAACTTTTTATCGCGTTGAGAAATGATGCATGCCGCACCATCTATCGGAAACCGGGATACTTTTCACCTCGGCAGTCAATTTTTTTTAACGTCTCTCTATCAACGTGGTCTTCAGAGACGGGAAAAGATGGGTGGCAAGGAATGGCCTTTTGAAGGTAGCATCCCCGGCATTCACCTGGGGTAAACCATGGAAAACCCAAATCTTGATGCCCTGACTGTGGATTCGAACCGCCGTCCTCCCGAATGCAATGCCAGAACGCTAAATAATTCCTCGGTTTCTTATGTCATTTCCACTTTGCTGAGTTTATGACGGTTTTTTTTCATAACGAACGTTAACGTATTTTAAAGGAAAAATTTATACTTTTCAACTTATTTTTTATTCAATTATAACAATTCAATCTGGCGCCATACTCTCTAGGTGAAGCATGCCGCACCATCTATCTGGAAACGGGATACTATGCACCTATGCCTGGAAATATTTCCACAACCGCGTATCGAGCCATGCCCCGCCATCTATCGGAAACCGGGATACTATGTCCCGGTAGGTTATGCCCGATGCCTCGGCCGAGCAAGTCGAAACCTGTTGCAATGTCCGCATTCCAGAACAGTGTTGAGGAAATAGTAGCAGGCTAGCGCACCTGTCTAAACACGCCTCAGGCGGCAGAATTCCCCGCTCTTCTAGGGGAGAGGAATGTCTGCGCCCAAAGAAATGAAGCCCTTGGGAGATGCTGACCTCTAGCGACAGTTATGCAAGTTATCGCGCATGTTGCAACAGGGTCTCGGTGGCCGAGCAAGTACGTACATGTCGGCACCTGTGCAAATACGCCTTAGGGTAGGGTTTTCCCCCGCAAGACGAGGATAGAAGATCTCGCGGCGAAGTGGAATATCTCTGGCTGGCGCATGCGCAGATGAAGTTTCTCGTGGCATGCGCTGTTCGGTGGAGACACCTGGTGGCATTAAGTGTGTAAATGCTACATTGCAAAATTTGTGCAGCTGGAATATCTACATCACATAGGACACAATCGGAAATAATATCGCTGATTTCAGAGTAACATTGTTGGAGATAAGTGAAATAGCAGCTAGAATAAATTCTAAATAATAGTTATATATGTTTAATTTGAAATATGCCGTCAATGTAGCAACACTGCACTAGATCTGAATTTCCCGCCAACCGGAAGTGACGTCATGGAGGGGAGGGATAAAAGGGGAAGGGATGCCGCCATTTTGTGTTACGTGACCGGAAGTTGGGATTATAGAGCTCTCTTATCTCCTCCCTACTGAGGCTTGCTAACCCGTAAACGACTCCTGAGATAAGACTCTGCTTTCATCCTAAAATCACTGAGCTAACCAAGCTTTTGATGTTTAACTTCAAATTCTAAGCATCTTGCTGATTGTTTTAAATTTGAGACGATGTTTTTAACTTTAAACGGCGCCCCTGGGATTCTTTGTTTTGTGAATGTTAACTTCAACTTGTTGACCTGTGACGCCACTTCGATATCATGTTGACTTTGCAAATTATTGAGATATTTAAATCAGTTTCATGTTTGCTTTTATCCGTCGGATTGTAAATGTCGGGTACTGCTTGTTTGTTTGTCTTTGGATTATGTTTAACGTAACGTTAACTATACCCGGCGTTGTATAAGCCAGAAGACTTAATAAATTGAGTAAAATATTTGTGTAAAATAATAATGGTTCTAGTTCACCATTTAATCAAATAACCAACTTATTGGATGGCATATATATTATTAATAATTATATTTCATCAACGTATTGGCTCCCCCCCCCCCCGAAACGGTCCAATACAATAGTGCTCTCTAAAACACCAATTCTTTCATCACCTTGATGAGAAATTCATCTTGCTCTCTACCTCCATCAATTCCTGGGCGGATTCTATAATGTCCTCCCTGAAAAGATCGTCTTCACAAAGTTAAATATAATTTTCCCGTTTGTCTGCGTTCGTGGGATTTAAACCTTGTTTATAATGTACTCTGCAACCACTTGGGATTGACCAACGAGAGCATTCATTGTTCACATCAGTAGCTTCTGAGACAGGACAGATTTGTGTCGCCATCTCATCTGGCTTATGGTGAAATTATCTCAATTGGCCTTTCTGAAACTGTACCGTATTTTAAACAGTATTATTTGAGCATGGACACTTGGAAAAACTTGTTGTTAACTGCCGTATGTTAGAAATTGGTTCACAAACTGCTTTCATGTACCCCTGGTACACAATATCACCAACGAATAACCGATCAGGATCACATCCACGCCACCATCTCCTGCTATTGAACGAAGGTGAGCTCTTGCTGTTTTATGGAGGAGGCATGTGATTTGATTTTTCCCAATTTAGTAAGACCATTTAGCAAAACCATTTTCATCGTTTTCTTTGTGTCCTAATAAGCAACACTAGCTGCTGAAATGGTCCACAACGAAATGGCTCATGTATCATCGGATATTCTGTCACAGCTGGGGTTGATATTCCCCTAGTTGATATAACCAGGTTGATGGTAGGATGGATTTAGTGACCTTGGATGAATTAGACTTACCTGAGTAGTGTTGATTTTTCTCACTGCTACATGCTTGCTTGCATCTCCTGAAGTATCTTGAAATCTCCTGGACTTCCCCCGAAGGTTAATCAACCTAATCTCAGACTGTATTACACCACATCTCCTTAGGCGAATCGTATAGCAGGTAAATAGAATTGTAGTTGTTACTAAATGGAAGCTGACACCTAAAAACAACACACTTCTTTTAGACTTATGAAGGGTGGAGTAGTACAGGTGAGATTGCCATACATAGGTGTCCATGTTGTCACTGGTGAAACAAATCAGTAGTGATTGTAGAGATACGATGGGGAGGGAGACAGGCGGAGGACATTAGGCAACCCCGATTGGAAAGAGAGCTACGAATTGATTGCTTGCATTGAATTCAGTTCGGTTTATGCGTCACAGAAAGTAGGTTTCAGCAGGTTCCAAGCGACTTGCTGATCCGCAGTATTGAGAATTAGTAAATAACAGACGATACTAGTCAGTACATGTGCCGGAAAATTCCCTAACTCGCGCGAGCCCAGCCATATATTCTTAAAACCTAATCCATTTTGTTTAAATATTACTAAGGTGTAATACAACCCTCGCATGTTTCTCCCTTCCAACCCAACATTGCTCCATAAATGCGTCTGTGGTTGTCCCACTTGATATCTGCAGTACTTCCAACATGTATTGATTTCTCCTTCTGACTTTCAAGTGTTAACGCAACGTAGTAGAGTTAATAAATTCAACAGTTCTTCAGTGATGTAGGCTGACCAAACACGAAGTTCTAAAAACAGCGATTAGCGACATATATGATAAGATAACATAACAAATACGATTAAAAATATAGTTATCATTAGGTATGAACTTAGATTGTTGAATATGAATTACAGGCTCATTGTAATAATATTCTTGTCTGATTTAGGCATAGACACAATAATTTGTGCTGCTGTTGGTGGGAAAGTTCCAGGATTGTGCTGTGATATATTTGTTACGTATCGGCGCCCCAAATGAAGCATAAAAAAATTGTGGCTGATATTCCTACAATGATAGCTAAACTAATAGAAGTTACTACCGTTTTCTGCATCGTTTTTGCATGGATTCGTATCTCAACGGCTGCAATAACGCTAATGTTTGCGAAAATTGCAACACCAAGAAGAAGATATGTGATTAACATGTGATTATTATGTAATTTATTCCTCAGATTAGGGATATGAGAATACACAAATAACTAGAATTACAGAATTGAATCCTTCTTGCTCACCGGCCTGAGGGTTCAGTACGGTGTGAAGCCTCCACGTGCTGCAGTCAGAGCCTTTAAGACGTCGTTGCATGGAATCAAAGGGAGTCTGGAAATACTGCTGAGTAACACGCTGCCACGCTACTTGTAGACGCGTCCACAAAGCATCGATAGTGGCTGCAGGAGGACCAGAACAAAGAAGTTGCCGACCGACAGTTTCACAGACTTTGCCGATGGATGACATTTCAGGAGAACGTGCAGGCCAGTGAATTTATTTATTTATATGTCTTGTTCATATCGCAGGTGACAGTTGAGATTAATTAGTATCTTAGTCAGGAGATCCTTCAGGATTGTCTGACTGCCAGTATGTGCTAGTTCATTTAGCGTTACCCAGGGTGCACCACGAGGAGGCGAACTAGCTTTACACCCCAGGCCAGTGAAGTTTTGGTACCCATCGTTCTTCGAAGAAGGCTTGCACATTCCTCTACAAATGGCCAGTCATTGCCCTTGGGAAGTATAGTGTATGGAGCTTCCTGCTGAAGGGGCTATGCCTTGGTCTCTAAAAACCTCCCTGATGTAGTGGTTTGCTGTTAAAATCGCCTTCAATATGTAGGAGGCGAGATTGCATGTCACAGTGAATGGGATCCCATACGATCTCACTCGACGTTGATCCACTATACCACTCAACAATACAGTCTGCCCAATTGCGTTTACCATGGAAGCGTCTAACACGTACGTGACCATCACTGTAGGACAAAGTGAAGTGGAACTATTCATAAAATACCATATTTTACCACTCAGCACGCCAGTTGCGGCGTTTAAGTGTATATTGAAATCTGAGTGGTTTGTAGTTTCTGATCCAGCCCTAAGCATACGGTATCGAATCATAGACGCAGACATGTTCACACTCGTTGTAGTGCTCCAGTGTCAACAGTAATTCAAAGCTGTTCTGCCGGTTAAGACCATGCGGACAGAATGAGGATGGTGATCACATTGTGTAGTCCAGTACCCGCTCGTCGCTGTGTACGGACCTCTAAAGGTGGCCATACACGATCGCTCCAGTTGGATGTCATCCGACGACATCCATCCGGATGACGTCCAAAAGAGTAGCATATACACCATTATTCCATCACTCCAGTCAGCCATAACAATGAAAAACTAGGCAAAACAATCAACAAAGAGTTTTCAATTTCTTATACGACAATCAAGTAACGCCAGGTAATTAATTTTAAAGGATATTCAGACTTATCGAAGACTGAATACAAATTTTTAGAATTAAATAAAATTCAAAAAAGTGCGAAATGACGAAAAATAACTTTGTTATTATGAAAACTTATAGAAACGCTACAAAATCATTATAAAACAGATTTCTGAAATTTAAGTAGTTTAACAGGCCAAAAATAATGCCAGGTACGTCACATGTTATAAAACAACATATTTAAACAAGTGGGCTCATATAAAATTGACATTATCTTACTATTTTGTTTCTAAAACAAGAGCGCAAAGATTTTTTTTTTCAATGCGGTTTCTCTGTTTGTATTTATGTCTTTATTTTTAAATAATACTATCAATTGATCTATTGCCATATATATTTTTATTTTGTCAGGGTAGTCAGGATCAGAGATCTGCCACTTGTATGGTAAATCTTTATACCTCTCAATAATCACCACCACAAAGTAATGTTGAGACGACAATATTATTATTTTTTTTAAAATGAAAATAATCTCGTTCTAATTGTTACTTAATATTATTCAAAACTCTATTCTTTTCAATACTTCAGTCAAAATAATATTTAACTAGTAGCAAAACAAATATTTCTCTACCGGATTCAGAACAAAAAAGAAGTGGCAAAATGTTGCGTAGTCCACTCAAGCCACTAATGTTGTCTGCTCGGTAGTCGGCGACAAAGTGAGAAGAGTTTGGACGGCGGTTTCACCATACACGAACCGATTGGAGTGATGGCTTGATGTCGCTCCACGTGGTTTTACCCACACACCGTCAGTCGACTTGATGACATGATGGACGAAACTGATGGATATTTGACTGACCGGATATCCAAATAATCCTGCCAGTCCACGTCATCCACATCAATTTCCCCACAGACGACGCGATAATGGAGTGACATCACTCCATTTGTACGGCCAGCTTAATATCCATTGGTTCCTCACTTGTATTACTGTCGTATCAACTTGCCCTGCAGGATCTGCATTGTCACGGTACGACAAACCCGTTTCCCAGAGACCAATCATTCTGCCACGTTTGAATTCACGTGCTGTTACTGCACCCTTTGATGTCGACGAGGCATACGGCGATTATTGCACGTTTCCAGTTTCTTTTGATGGTTCTGCACTGACCGAGCGTGGCGTAACATTACCTTGTTTGGTCACAAAAAAAGGGGCGCTGCTGGCCATCTCTCTGCTGTATTAATGGCTTATTATGGTTCCTCTGTGATACACATTTTCCGATTTTGGAGTGATTCAGACGATTCCTTCTGGGCGTATCAATTTGCGCAAACAACAAGGTATATGCATGTATTATTTTTATATTTTAAGTCAAATATTTACCCTTTTATATAAGCGTAAAAAATATAATATTGATGAAAATATTAAAATTCAACATTAAAAAATATTTTAAAACTGCAATCCAGTGCCGATGATTTAAACGCCGCCAGTCTGGCGCGCTACACTGTGACGTCTTTGTACAAGACTACATTGGCGTATTGTATATTGTGGAGTATTATATCTCAAAAATTTTATGTTTTACAACTAATTTCGATATGGAAGGAGGTCGAAAACATTTTATAACTGTTTTATTGTACCCATGTGAAAAAACAGGATAAGAAATGCTCCTGACAAGTGTTCTTTTTTTTTATGTCACGCGAGATGCGAATGTAAGAAAAAAGTGGTGTAAATGAGAAGACATGAAGAATCTTCAACTAGTTGTTTATATTGTCGTAAAGATCATTTTAATGTAAGTATATAATGTTTAATGTTGTTATGTTATATTTGTTATTATATATAACAATTCGTTACCTATTCAAACTCTAATCATAACTTAGTTAAGTTTAAAATGAGTATTTTTCAAATTATTTCTTATTCAAGCTTAATCTACGAACCTTTTAAAGAAATCAAAGGAAGCCATCAGACATTTAAAAAACGAATTTCAATCTCCTGAATATTTTTTGAATGGTGTATGTCTACCTGAACTCGTGACTTTAGAAGGCCACACCATTTAACTACTCCTTCGTTTACAATATGAACATGTACTATAATGTCACAATTCGATTCGACCAAAAACGCTGCTTTTCGCGAAATTATATTTCCCTTATAATTATAACACTTTTTATTCATTTATAAATAGAAAAAACCGTTGTAGTGGTAATTCTACAATAATAAATCTTCAAAATAAAAATACTAGACGTATATATTTTGAATTTCATGCATATTCGCTAATTGTTTAGCTCCAGTTAATTCACGGATCTATCTGTCTGCTTCATAGTGACATGATTCAGGCAAATGACGAAGAATTTCCAGCAGTACTCCTTAGAGACAGTACAACCTGGTGGTAAGAGCTCATGGTGGTAGAACCGTTAAAAATCGAAGTAGCAATGAGCAGAACCTTCCATAGAACTCAACGATCTTTTTGTGCTCTTAGCTCTTCATGAAGCCTTTATTGGAGCACTATGCATGTGTTACATCATTTATGATCTCATTGAGCATATCTGGATCGACGTTGTCTTCATTGAGCAGATCCAGATTATTTGGCACTTCTTTCGGTTGAGATTAAACAATTTTTAAACAAATACAAGTAACACATCTAAAACATCGTATTAAATTGCTTAGTTTGTGCCAAATAAGATGATAACTTCAATAGCGGTCTCTTTGATAATCATGCGGCAATAAGTAATCATTGGTTATTGATAGTAGGAGAGACTCGAGCGTTCTACTTTAAATAGGTCACGCGCCCCGCCCCCTGCGGCCGCTTCGCCTATAATTAGACGCCACCGCCCTGTCATTATCTACCTGGCTGCCGGCTCCGCTTACCGTCATTATCTTTGTAGGTCACGCGCCCCGCCTCCCCCTGCGGCCGCTTCCACTATAATTAGGCGCCACCGGCCTGTCATTATCTTTGTAGGTCACGCGCCCCGCCCCCTGCAGACACGACGGCGCCTCTTACCGTCATTATCTTGGTGTGCAGGCCGCTTCCCCTATAATTAGGCGCCCGGCCGACTGTGCGGCCTCTGGCCTATAATTATCTACCTGGCTCTTTGTAGGTCACGCGCCACGCCGGCGCCGCTCTCGCCATCATTATCTTTGTAGGTCACCCGCCCCGCCCCTGCAGCCACGATGGCGCTGCTCACAGTCATTATCTTGGGGTGCATCAGTATAAAAGAAGCGTCGTAACAGGAACTAAGCCAGTTGTATCTGAACTTACACAGAGACAATGTCTTCGCAAAGCATTGATGATTTGCCGTCTCTCGATGACGTGAATCTGCAAGGTAATTATTTTTTCATACATTGCCAGTTTTAATTATTCATATTTTATTTATTTAACAAAATTTATATAGTCTTTTAAACTATGCTATCTTTTTTTTAGATTTACTGTCTCAAGGAGCCACTAGTGATGGAAGTTTGTTGGTTTTCGGTTCCAACGAATGGAATTGGGAATTGTATGATGAATATCTCAGTAAGTTAACATAGATAGCGTTTTATCCTATGTTACCATTTAAACTTTTTTTTTTTTTTTTTTTTTTTTTTTTTTTTTTTTTTTTTTTTTTTTTTACAGATACGCCATCTGACGGACTAGAGTTCGAGGGTATACCTACCACAAGTACTTACGATGTACCCATACGAATGAATGGTAAGTCCCACTTTGTTATTTATTACTTGTAATTAGATGTCAGCTTATAATTTTTAATTTAACATAAATCCATGTACTGTTAAATATTTGATATTGCTGATAAAATTTTTTTAATTAACATTGCGTTTTATCCTAACTATTTGTTTTTTACAGATATGCTAGAACTAGAGTTCGAGGGTATACATACCACTAGTCCCATACAATATGAATGGTAAGTTATTTATTTCATATATTCCTTGTAATTAGATGTCAGCTTTATTCTGATAGCTTTCTATTGTTTCATGAGTATAATTTTCATTTAACAAAAATCCATGTACTGTTTAACTTAATATTGAATACAGTATGCATTATTTTTTTTTTTTTCATTTAACAAATGTCTTTTTTTTTCCATAGATTTACTGGAGTGTGATGAAATTAACGTGCCCACTAAACGGAGGAGGATTCATTCCATGCAACCAAATGGTAAGTCTCACTTTGCTAAATTTTTTTTTTTATTACATTCCATGTAGCTAGGATGCCAGCTTAATTCTCATCGGTTTCAGGTACATCTGAAGGCATGGACGATACTGATCCACCCAGAGTTTTGCAATTTGCAGAGCCAGCGAGTCATGAGACTTTATCTGGTGCAGGCTTGGAACAGGAATTAGCTGATTGTGAGTACATTATACTTTATATTTTTGTAATTACCTTTTTCTTTACATCATGTTTTTTAACCAATGCTATTTTTTTAT